>JAZGTJ010004658.1:0-12576 GCA_036877575.1 Botia almorhae
GAGAGAGAGAGAGAGAGCAGAAAGAGAGAGAGAGAGAGAGAGAGAGTTCTCAGGAGGATGCAGCAGCTCGTGTGTTAATGAAGCTCTTAATAGCTTTCAGACAGATCGAGAACTTTTCTCTTCACCCTTCATTTGGCTCCAGTGTTCATTTTATTCCTCTGTTCTGACACTGTTCTTTCAGAGTAACTCTTGAGTGTTTTCACACTGATCAGATACACTTCAAATCCTGGAACATCATTTAAACCATCTCAGCTATGATTGACTCTACATGAAGATTCATGTTCTAATTGTTGTTAAAGATTATTAATGTAGTGTATTTGTTCTGACTGTGACGGGACAGAGTTCTCTGTTATTAAAGCCTGTGCGTGTGAATGGATGTGAGCGGTACAGAAGGTCGTGCTCTGGATGGGTGTAGATACACGATTAATGATGTCATTACAACGGTATGTAGAACTAACGGAGGTTAATAATGACCCCAGCTGCTACAATGGCAAATTTTTTACTCAGAAAGACATCAAAAATCTAAATGTATAGTGAATGATGCAATGAGACGTTCATCTTTATGATGTCACATCCAAACAGGGTTCATGTGCATGGTGACAACATCCGCCTTCATCACACAGTCAAATGTACGATGAACAGACAGATGTGACACTTCCAGCTCCTGGAGACACAGCACTGCTGTGAACAATCCGCTCCCTCATGCAGCACAAAAACCACAAGCACAGTTTGTTTCATTCCATGGAAAGCTTCTTCTGACAGCCGACTGAGGGAGAAGGAGGCACCACTTTTGAGACGTACCCTAATCCTTCCCTTCTGCATGCCGGAGCTCAAGAGATCAGTGAAATCCTATCTCAAACCAGCAGTCAGCTCCAACAAAGATCCAAGAAAAATCACCATTAACCTCAATTCCAACCTCAAAGCCTTGATGTGACCATCCAACCTCAATAATATCATCAGCTAACCTCACAGAAGGACTAGTTAGTTCCTTTGAATAACACATGACATATGAGTAATGATACTCAGGAAGTGTTCATAAAAGAACTTGCTAAGACATGACATACCTGAGAAATGACATCACTCCAACCAAACAGATCTGAAGCCAGATTCATACTCACTCTAAAGTCAGCAGTGGGTGAGACCAGCAGGGTGTCCAGAGTTACAGCAGACAGAGCAGCGGGTATGGATCAGCTGGAAAAAGTAGACATACAACAAATTAAACAGGTTACTTCAAACAGAGCACACACACAATTTACAACAGCAGAGCGGCTACTGAGTTACAGCAGATAGAGAAAGCACTGAGTTACAGCATACAGAGATGATATACAGAGTTACAGAAGATAGAGGAAATACAGAGTTACAGCATACAGAGCAGATATAGAGTTACAGAAGATAGAGGAAATACAGAGTTACAGCTCACAAAGCAGATTTAGTTACAGAAGATATAGAGTTACAGAAGATAGATCGAGCAGAGACATGGTTTCAGCAGACAGGAAATGGACCTGGAAAGTTCTGGAGAATTATGCATTAGTGTTGCAGAAACTCTCTAATATGTGCTAGAGAAAGAGCTATTTTTATCAGTTCACAGCAATCAAAGAGAACCTCTATGGGTGTTACTGTGCTTTGGACAAAAATAATCTGATTCATATTCATCAGTATTACACACACGCAGCCAATTACCATTTTAATGTGATGCAGCAACTGAACGACTAACTGATCCACAATCAGTGCAGCGGAGAGAATTATTGGTACACAGCAGTGTTCACATTCGAGCACAATGTACACTGTGCCAGTAAAAGACTGATTGGATTTGACTCAACACCACTGGCAGGTCCTGCTGGGTTACCATGACAACCTAAAAGCACAAGCTCACAAACCTGTAAGGTTCTGCCGGTTCCAAAATTTCTGCTCTTCAAAATTTGGGAGTCAAATGTGTCTTGATTCAGTGAGTAAGAATTACAGCCACTTTCAGATCACTGAAATACATCTGCTTTAGAACTGCATGAATGAACGGCCACAGAAACGAAGAACTTACAACACCATCTCGTCTGTGTTCCTGAACAAATGAGCTTCGTAAACCAGTCGATGGCAAGTAAAGGAAGACATTAGAGTAAGATCCATTAGGACATTAGAAGCTCTTTGTTCGGCTCGGAGTCTCTGCCTGCGTTTAAATGATGTTTAAATGAATTCTCTGGCCCAGGAAGTTACTCAGTGACCAATGTTGTGTTCCTGGACAGCAGGAACAATTACGGTAATGTAAAGTGCCTGAAGAAGCCCCACACTGCTTTAGTCTCCTGACCTCCCTGTCGTCTCATTGAATGTGATGTGTGCGTCTAAAACCTCAGCAACAGAAATGCATTATGGGATGTAAAGGGTTCATGCTGCGCCTGTGCATTTAGATCTCTCCTGAGGCTTCAGCACAGCACATCTCTGAAATAAATCCCCTGCTAAAGCACCATAAAGAGAAGAGTGTGTTAACTCACAGCTAAAACCACTCACTGATCAACATTTAACACTATAAACACTGACTTAAGCAACCCTTACACTTTTCCTGAAGTCCAATTATAAATGTTTATGTTAATACAAAATCTGTTCAGAAGAGCTGTCCACGCTCTCACTCATCCTTACACCCGAGACAAAAACTTCAGCTGGGTGTAAACCGGGTCTATGAATGACCCGAGTTTGGAACAAACATGTGAATCAAAATATTTAATTCAATGAAACACACATATGAAGCATTTCATGTCAGGCATGTTACGTCTATGTAGTACAGCAGCTGCCCAGTGAAACTTAACGTAATCTGACCTCACAATGCTGGAACAGACACCTCATCATTTCTCAAATCACAGCACCCATCGGCCTTTTCATGACCCCGCTGGAACAAGAGCATGTTTCTCATGTTTAACACAGTGGAGTGAGTCGAACAGGTTCTGTGTAAATCACGCACAACACTGTTGTGTGTGTGTGTGTGTGAGGGACGACAGATTCCCTCAGTGAGCTGAATAAAGGATCAAAGCTTTCTCTAATCACACAGTGAATAATAATGAGAAACTGAACCGCAGCTCTCACACAAACACACACACACACACACACACAGGCATCCCGCTGCTGTGTGCATGCAGCTTCCATATGGGAGCGTTACATAACCATCTCATCTTTATGACACAACTTGACTCGCTCCTTCATTGTCTTCCTCATTCCATTTCCCTCTTAGCAGGAGATCAATTCCTTGCTTCCTTAACCTGCATGAACCGAGCACACACCATCTAATATAATTCAAACAGCTGAAGTTCACTGAAAAACGACACAAGCTTAATGCAGCTAGAACAGGAACCAGATACAAAACACACGCTCACACAGACACACACACACAGTGACACACACACACAGTCACACACACACACACACACACAGTGACACACACACAGTCACACACAGTCACACACAGTCACACACAGTCACACACACACACAGTCACACACACACACACAGTGACACACACACACAGTGACACACACACACAGTCTCACACACACAGTCTCACACACACACAGTCTCACACACACACAGTCTCACACACACACAGTCTCACACACACACAGTCACAGTCACACACACACACACACACAGTCACACACACACAGTCACACACACACAGCTGCCACATATCATTGAGAGAAGCAACAGAATGATTAGAACAGTTCAAACTAATAAACATCACAACAACATCTGAACGCATTTAAAAACATCAGATCTGATGAAATCTCACCAACACTTAAAAGGGAAAAGCACAAATGACACACACTATATGTCGGTTTTCTGGAGCCATACTACAGCTCTGTGTGAGGAGAAGAGCAAACCTTGAATAGTCATTAGAAATCTCACACAAGGATTTACTCTTCATAAATCTGCTTTGGAAAAATGTGTATTGTCAAAAAAAAACGCTATACAAATGCATTTGAAGTTCATTCTTTTTTATGATTTTTATGAATTACGATGGAAATCAAGCCTCAATCTCCACTGTTTACATGGTGATTGTCCATTAGGAGAGACAGAGAGTAACATGTTTTCATGTTTTCAGATTTCCAGCATCCTCATATACAGCTGCAATAACAGAGAACAGACTGAAGTCGGACGACACAGAGAAAAGCCCCCAGGATTACACGGAGGCCCCCGGGGGCCCCAAGTGCCTGTGATCTCTCTGCACACAGTAAACCGGTCAAAGCAGCTGTTCAGAGGAGCTCTGTGAAATCACTAACACACACACAGTCCCAACTCTCTGTCTGCAAGATTCAAACAGTAATACCCCAAAAAGAGTGAGACAGACAGACAGACAGAGAACACAGAAGACAGACAGGAATAGTATTTCATACAGGTCTCTAGCTTCAAGAAATATATTCCATCAACACATCACCGAATCACTAGGAATGTGCAAAACCACCGATTTTCATAATCAACTAGTTGGAGCGCAGTTTGAACAGCTAGTCAGTTACCCAAAGCTTTTTTAACACTATCTAGGCAGAGTTCCCCCTTTGATTACATGACATTCGCAATCTAAAGCTTGAACTCAGCAACTAACACTTCCAGAGAAACTCTCAATGAAATTAAAGCCAGCCAATCAGATTAAAGCTTGTGATGTCTGAAAGCTCTTTTTCGTGCGTGACACGCATCAGTTAGTCAGTGACTGTAAATGCGAGGGTGGTCTGTGTGTGCGCTGTCAGAGGCCAAGACTAACTAAACACAAACAGACACAACAGACAACTAATCCAAACCATAAACCCGCCCACTCTAAAAGTCTGATCTCATGCACAGCCCCAAATGCACAACAACAGAAGAACTATGATATTTAGAAACGCTGCTTTATGTGTGTTTGTAAGCTTTGCGATCCTTGTGTGTGTGTGACGATCCAAAACATTCGCATGCCACTGTGCATTCCAACCATATCAGAGACTAAACAGCAGCTACAGTGACAGGAACGCAGGAATTGCTCCAGTGTGTTAGTGGGGTCTCTGCACAGCCAGAAACACAATCCGGACAGTTTCTTTCCCTCAGAACGCATTTAACCGCGTCTCAATGTCTCTGTTTGAAAACAGATGCTGTATGAATACAGACAGTGCAGTTTTTGGGTTCAGTCGGTGCGTTTACGCTCACAGGATGTGGCTTTGGGAAAACAGATCTCATTCCTGCATTCCTTGCTCACCATAATGACCTCGCTATCGGCCAATCAGCATCCAGAACCAATTATGGCATTATGACCTCAAAATCTCCCTGGAGATAAACACAAAGCAGGACAAAGCAACACAAGTCCATATTTTCACATGTAGGAAGAACCTTTGCTGGACATGTAAATAACAAACGTACATTTCTATATAAGGCATCTTCAACTGGCTTGTGAGTCACTGTTTATGCTTCATAAGGCAGCACTGCTAATATTTACACTAGTGACAGCTCAGTGCGCTTTAGCCATTTATGCACAATTACACACAAACCTATGAGAGTCTAATCACTCCTTATGAGACTAATAAGAAAGGGTGGAGGTTCTGACATCACTTCCTGTAAGGGTGTGGGACAGGAAGTCCTTGGTGGATAAATGAGCCCCTGTAATTAACAATCTTCAGAGACAAGGAGACTGAAGCAGGAAACATATTAAACACGCGTGCAAACGTTTGCCCAGCGCACGGTAACCTCTACATCATGTTATTATTCATGTAGCTGCTAGACACATGTTAACTGTTTCTAATCATTTAAAAACAGAATTAAATAGACATGAAATATTGTGAGTGGTCTGAGTAGTTTATACAGAACATAAAATGTTGGCCAATCAGAATCAAGCATTCCAGAAAGCCAGGTAATAACTATAACTAACTTGACAATCAGTAAGAAAGCTGAACACAATGACATCATTTAAAGGGAAATAAAGGTTGAGTAGCTGGAGTGAGAGTTTGTTCGACTTCACATCTCTGAACACTTTGTTCAGGTGTATAAAGGAATGTTAACTGGGGGAGGCTGTTATGCAACCTGATGGAAAACTTTAGTGTAAATTAGTGCCAAAACTACAGCTGTAAAATATCAACATGAACACAATCTCAGCCTACACGCTCTCGACACCAACCTCAGACCACCTCCACTCTCCCCCCACTCTCTCTCTCTTCACTTTGGAGAATTACATTGTCTTTGTTATTCTGGCTGCCCGCGGGCTCTGTCTCTCTCTCATTTGTGTGATAACACCTTCCCTTACTGTTATCCCAAGGCAGTTTTGTAAAGATGTGAAATGAGTTTTTCTTTCATTCCTGTGAATAGTTTGTACTAAATATAGGCCATTCTCTATTTCTCTATAACTCTCCTGCCAAGCCAAACAGTTTTCTGAAGTTCAGTGTGGAGTTCACAGAGTCTCAAAACTTCTTTCATGATTATAAATGTCTCTATGAATAGCCTGAGATGGCAGCCATGTTTTCTGGAGCTGATACAGAGAGCAGCACAGGCGGAGCTGAGATAGTGTGGGTGGAGTAACAGAGGTGGGGCCAAGACAGTAGGCGGAGCACAGCACACAAAACCTTAGCACAGACACAACCCCCAGGAAAAGTAAGCCAATTAAAACACTCCTGAAAATTCCTTTTCCATGAGAACAAGTACAAAACATCGGCATGACAATTAGGGCAAATCAGGGCAGTCGGTCTAGAGAAGACATGTTTCTGATATCATGATTTGCAGAGGAATCATTAAAACACTGTCATCACAACACTGAAGATGTCTTGATTTTGACATCACGCATGGCATCATCCTCTATTAATAAACGTAATATATATTCTAACTGTGGATTAGCTAGTCCCAAATCCTGCCAGTAAACCACACCAAACACACACAGATCCAAGGCCAAAAGTTAAACGACTTCTGTCTGACTCAAGAGTTTCAGACCCACTTCAAATGAAAACTCATCACAAAAGTTGGTTGGAAATGCAGGTTTTTTGAAGATGATATTTGCAGACTGTCAGGATTAGCTGCTATCCCCTCAGACTAGCCCTCAGCTCACTAGCAGCTTGTTGCTATGGGAACTGCTGATGCTGTTATGATGATGTCACAATGGCTAAAACTCTAAACTACGTTGCGTGTCACCTGAGTCCACTGCAGATCCATCAGTATATTTTGACAATGATGAAGTGTGAAGTTTTAAGCTTAAACTAAAACAGCTCAGCGGTACTGAGGCGTTCATCAACAACAAAAACTGCCTCACACAAGCCTCCTGAAGCAGTTATTCTTACAAAGCACTGATGCATGCGGGAGAAATCTGCCAGAAATAGTCCAGACACCTTTTTAATAAAGTACTGTACGATTAGTACAAATTGTCACTAGATTTCAGATACAGTAATTATTACTACATCAATATCAAACACAGAAACCACATTTGTATGTTATATAGGGTTTGATTTAGAGTAACAAATAACTATATTGTAATAAACACAGTTAGCATAACATATAAACCCTGTACACCTGCAGGACAGATGAGAGTAATGATGACAATCTACATGAACACACAAATGGCTGTTGGTTACAGCTTTGGCTGGACATCAGTAAGAGGCTTCAGTACAGTTAAAGAGTTAAAGCTGATGTTCAGTGTCAAAGCTCATGCACACAACTGCAATATTTCTCTGAACTGCTTCATTGAGCCTAAATGTGGACTCACAGGAGAGTCAGAGTGCTGTGGGAGGGTTTGGGCACGGGGCTGTTGAGGTGTATATTTAAACCTGCCTGGCTGAAACTAGAGATTATATGTCTCAAAGCAAACACCTGAGGCAAAATACTCCCATAACTCTGTCTGTCTGTCTGTCTGTCTTCAGCCACATAACACAACAAACCCCCTCCTTTTTTGGTCAGTGTGTGTGTGTGAGTCACACACACCACCTGTTGTTTTCACAAATACATCGGTACCCTTGTCACACACATCCATACAGGTGAACCTCCACCACTACCTTTAGACCGGAAACAAGCCTCATACAAGCACACAAACATACATGTTGTTTGATATGTCTGTCAGCTCTGCCCTACACACACCAATCACTAACATACTGGTTTAGTTAGTGTGTCTATTTAATCCAGTCTGATCTTTGCCCAACAGCCCTGTTGTCTGTCAGGTCCTGTGTGATTGAGTGTCCTCTCTCAGTAAATTATAAACACACATGTGCATGAACCACATACACACACACACACACACACACACACCCCTCCCCAAAGTGCTGAATCACACCTGTTCCTCAGGGCTCATATCCTTTCTACAACCAAACCACAACCTTCTGACAACCAAAACCTATAAAACTGTGGCCAGACACTTGAAAATCCATCAAAGGAAAACACACTCTTGAATTTGACATCACGTGGTTTTGCCAGCGCTGTAATTGTTGGTTACTGACACAGTGATACTGTACTGACTGTATATTAGTCATAATAAAGACATTAAACAAAATCACAACATTCCAGAAACTTCTCACACTGTCATAGTCATGTGTTTTTTTCTGATTTACAGTAGTTACAGTAACTGTTGTAAAGTATTATGGTGGAAACTATGGTTACCGTGTTAGGTCCGAATGCTGAAACCCTCAACAGGAAACAAAGCGGAATGATCGCAGCTTCCTACGCAGGTAATACTGGAAACGTTTGCCAATGAAAGAGTGAAATAATGCCAAAACGACCCACAATGGAAAATTCCCAGCACACACTCCTGATTTCCAGTCTTCTCCTCGTATCTACACCATCATCTTCACTCACGGCTGATTTAAACGGGTCACGCGTTCAGCATCTCATGAGTTTGACAGTGAATCTGACACTTTATCTCCTCACACGTGACTCAACACAAACGACACTTTCACACGGACAAACGCGAGCGCGCTCTCGTACCGCTCGCCGCGGCGCGAGCGTGTTTCTGGACCCGCTGCAACACTGAACTTCTCAAACTGACCAAAACAAATCACCGCCGCGCGTCCCCGTCACGCGACGCTCGCGTTTTCGCGTCGGCGGCGCCTGTGATGCGTCCCGCGGAGCGCCGCGTGGATCTTTCCGCGAAACTCTGGACGAACTTTCGGCACTTACCGTCAGCGAACGACACGGCGCTCCTCACGAATCCGCGCGCGTCCACATAGTCCCGGTGTCGGGGAAGTGGCGTCAGACTGTCCGCGGGAACCGAAGGCTGTTTTGATCTCGACAAACGCGTGATCGCACGTCGATGATACCCCGCTCCGTTAACGGCTCGAGCCCTTCTGCACGGGGACGCGCAGAGGGCAGGGCGCTGTGGACGCGCACTTCGTGCTGGAATGTCGGGAACGCGCTTCGCTCCCGGCCACTCCGGCCACTGTGCGTTCATTCAAGTTAAACTAAAACTGCTGTACAATACTTTAAATGTGAACAATTCTTCACAATTTAACACTTTGTGTTTCACAATAGACATGAATGGAAACTATCCCATTATGACCTTTTGTAAAGTTATCAGTTTATATTCTTCATTAGCTGAAACTCTTTCATGACCCCCATTACAACGTTAATGTAATACATTTGTGACCACATCTCTGAATATTTTCTGATGAAAAGTAGTCGAAAGCAGTAAAACACAAGCAGACTGTTGTCATTGTGGAAACACAGAAGTATCCTCTTCCTCTTGACTGATCTGAGCACAGCTGATTCAGAGAAAGTGTGCTGAGCTCATTGTCGGCTCATTGGTTTGGGTGAGTCTATTGTCTGTGGGTTTAGGGTGGACGCTCAGTATGAGACAGGAAATGAGCACCAAATCTCATGAGTCACACACCACATCCTAACACTGATGGATCTCCTCTTCTCTCTCCTTTCTCTCTCCTCTCTGTTCATCTCTCTGTTGTCTCTCCACATGAGGAGATGATCAACATCTTGAGGCCAGAAGGAATCTCATTTTTATGATTATGAGTTCTTGCATTCAGCTGAACCCTGAACAGTCACGACAGCTTGCTCTCAAACTCTCTCCTTGTTGCTCGGCAGTGAGTAAAGAAAGATCTATTTAAAGGTTTGTAAGAGAGATTTAGTCTTTTAAAACCACACGACAGATTTGTTTGAGGAACAAGCTAGTTATAAATCTCATTCATTCTCCTGCATACTGATACTTCATTATCAGACACACAAGAACCAGGTGTGATGCACCATACTTAACTGCACTTTCTTTCTGAGCACGCACAGGACACACAGTTTAAAAGGAAGTGAGGTCATCTGACCTCTGTGCCACAAATTCCTGACAGATGACAGGAAGTCCTGCTGTCTGACAGGAAATGGACATGACAACAGAAAGGAAATGACACGTCTCAGAGTCCTGTGCAGATGTGGACAGCCTCTCAGCTGCCATTTGGGTCAAAATGTTGATGTATTATTTCCTCTATATTAAATGATGTTTTCTCACTTTAAACACAAATACTACCTCACTATTGGTCATCACTGGATAACATAACAACATAAAAGTCAAGTTTATTTGGCACTTTTCACAAAGTTTCAAAGCACTTTTAAAGGGAAAAAACAGCTTTGTCTCAAATGCCTGAAATATGTGGGAACTTAACATTTAATCAACATGTTGTTACAATTACAATGTTATTGGGTTAAACTGCTTCACCCAAATACCCAAATGTCTGGCAAGCTCATGTCATAGACTGGAGTTTCCTGAGAATGACTCATCTACCTCCCCAAATATTTCAATCTTTAGATCCAATAAAAGTGAGTCACAAAGACCAGAGTGGAAAACAGTCCATCATCCTCACATCAGATCTACACATAAAAAAACTCTCACACTGCATACGACCAGCTGACCTGATATCTCACACCAGACAGACTTCATTTCTCTTCATATTCAAACCCCCATAATCAATTCACAGCAGTTCTGACCCAGTTGGAGTTCAGTTCTGGCCTGCCACAGTGTTCAGAGCTAAGAATTGTAACACTGCGGTGCAGAGCGCCTCATCCCAGAGGAAACTAATTCTAGTTAATTACCAGAAACCATCTAGCAAATGAGCTGTAGAGAGAGAAACATTCATCACGCCTTCATACAGTTGCTGTAAATGCACTTTATTGAATTATCCAGAATATATAAGAAAGTCCAATTACCTTCAAAACTCCAAACAGCACAAGACACCAACTACAGAAGACGCTTTCCATCTTCACACAAACACAATATCTTACACGATATGAAAGAAATCACAGTATAAAATTAAAAACATGTATGCATGCTGAAGCACCACCATTTCTCCAAGCGTTCGGCTTCGTTGTTTTTCTTTTCTTGAATGTGGCAAACAATGAATAGTAAAAAAATAAGCAGATAAAACAGCGTTGTAAAAAATAAATAACAGGCAACAGTTGAATAATTGTTTGGCAAAACAACACGGTAATTGCAGGAATAGAGGCGGGGCTACTGCATGGAGGGCGTGGCTTCCTGATTACCTGTAGCCAATGAGAGGAAGAAGTATTATCATAAGTTCAGATGATGTTCATGCTGAATAAGAGCAGATCATAAATGAGCAGCTACCTGTCAAGGCGGTTGACTACATCCCTGATGGTGCTGATCAGGTGCTGGTACTCCTGTGGGTTAGACAGAATGATGCTGTGAAGTTTCTTCATGTAGGAGTCGATGGAATCCAGCGTGGCCGTCTCTCCACTGCCTGCAGGGACACAGAGTGTGAGGGGGGGCACCAGAGAGCAGCACCTAAAACAGAGGTCTGAACCACATGGCGCACTGGGTGTTCCATTTAACATTTTTGTCCGGTTTCACAGACGAGACTAAGTCGTGCAGGCTTGAGCTGTCTTAGAGGCAGGGTGATGTTTTTGTTATGCTGGTTGAGTCTCTTCACATCCTGATAGCAATCACTAAGTAAAGTCAGAAGACTTGTGTTGAAGACTCTGAAGTGTTCTGAAGGGAGGGCGAGATTTTATGCTTGTAAAGCTAGCTTGCTTTCACTAGCTTCCTCAAAAGTGCCTATGCTACCTTAGTTTTTAAGATGTGCTCAAGAGCGCCCCCTCTCTGTCAGTGGCCAGTATGCACACAAAGGCTACACGGCACACCAAGCTGAAGACTGTACAGTATCATGTCAGGGTGGATTTGGAGGATGGATGGATTTATATATAATATAATGAAGAGATAATGTTTTAATGGAGTGTATCTGACCAGGCAGAGGGACAGTGGAGAAGCTGTGTGTGAGGGCCGAGCGCAGGCTTTCCAGATGCTGCTGCAGGAGGCTGTTTCTCGTGCGCTCCTGCATCACATCTCCTTCCAGACGCTCCACAGCTGAGCGCATGCTCTCCACGTGCTTCTGCAGCGCTGCGTTACGCTCCTCATATTCCATATTTGTCTTTCGCAGCTGACGCAATTCAGCCTCACGCGCTGGAACACACACACCCACGCAATGATCAGATGAGACATATGACACCACTACACACACAGACAAACACACACACACACTGAACAGATGAGATGTATGACACTATTACACACACACACACACACCGAGACAAACACACACACACACACACACACACACACACACACAGAACAGATGAGATGTATGACACCATTACACACACACA
>JAZGTJ010004658.1:12607-22942 GCA_036877575.1 Botia almorhae
AACAGATGAGATGTACGACACCATTACACACACACACACACACACACACACACACACACTCGACAGCTCTCACCTTTACTGTGGTTCAGAAATTCTTCTGTGAAAATGGGAATATCAAACACAGAGCGGTCCTTCATCTCTAGATCCTTCTGAGAGAGAGAGAGAGAGAGGGGGGGGGGCAGCTCAAACTGTCAGAGATCTCTCACTGATCTGCACCAATGTGTGAATTTTACACAAAGATCAGCAGAATTTTCTGGCCCACACAGGTTTGTTCATTAAACTTATTAGGGCTCAGTTGTTTATTCTTTTAACTACCAATACCAGTATAGTCTCTTGGATCAAGTTAGCACATTTCACCAAGTTCACAGAAGTTCAACTGAATTTGGTGAGAGTACTTCACCTCGTGAGAAGATTCACCAGGTCCCTGCCTTCCAGCATCTGATAAAGAGAGAGAGAGAGAGGAAGTTTAGACTGGAACTGGTATCGTTTTGTCTTTCACAGTGTACTAACCAGCTATGGATCTGAGCGATAAATCTCCTCTATGCGCCGCCCACAGTGAAATCTGATTGGCCCAAAACTTCACTCCATTTAGTTGTGTATTAAACCTCAGGTTTATGTTCTTCAAAATAATTCTGTGCAGTGTGAACAGATGACTCACACTCAAAACGTGTGTCACCCCAGATCATGAAGCATGTGACCGTGACCAGTGAAGGTGTGTTTGTACCTCCTCTGTGTCTCTTTCCTTTCTGTTTCTCCTGCACTTTCCTGCTGAAGTGTTTGTAGGCCTCAGTCTTCTGATACTGCTCCAGCTCTCTCATGTAACGCTCCTTGTCTCTATCAGCTTCATCCAGATACCGCTGAGATACAAGCAGACGTTCATATACAACAGTGTGTGTAAACATGTCACAACATCACACAACATGCAGGAACCAGCAACAAATCCTCAAGATCTAATCTAATATTGTGTGTGTTCTGACCTGTTTCTCCTCAGGTGGCAGTTTACTCCACTCGTTCCCCAGCATCCGGGTGATCTCTGGGAAGGGCACGTCTGGTTTCTCGGCCCTCAGCTGCTCACGGCGCTCGTTCATGAATCGCACGTATCCTGTTAATGGGGCTTTGGGGGCGTTGCTGTCCTTCAATGGCTTCTTTCTTCTCCTGCCTTTGGTCCAGCTGCTCCTGCGAGGTTTCTGTCAAAAATATCATTTGATTTGACTCGTTACCTCTGCCGAACTTGTGTGGAGACTGTCTGCTCATCGATCATGAGATCTACACACCTCATCTCCATTCCGCTGGCCGCTGGCGTCCGTGTTGACCCCTGGTGAGCCGCTCTGCTCCTCCATCACCTCTGACCTTCAGTGTCCCTCGGAGCAGTGATGGAAAAAGTGACTAAACTTTGACTTTAAAAAATAAAAACACAAACAGATAAATAAACCTCAATCAGAAAAATATTTTGAAATGTGTCTGTGACTTGACATACAGAATGCAAAATACAAGTGTGTCCTATGAATGATGTTACTACACATAATATTATTATTACACATAATGGTATTACTACAAATTTTGTATATTTGTAACTTTTATGTTTCTTTCTATTTATTTTATTTGTTTTACCGGCATTCACGGTTGAAAGTAAAAACTCTGTACAGGGCACAACGCATCTAACAATAAAGGCTTTGAAATTCGATATAATATCACAAAACTTTCTATTTGACACCCTGACTCTCTCCACATTTTGTATTTAAAATATAATTATAAATAGATATTTTAAGCTTTTTGTCGTGTGTAATTGTGCTTAATTACCATACAATAAATGTACCACTGTATTATAAGGCGGGGATATGGCAGCATGGTAATACCATTGTATTTTGTCCCACGGTTATAATGATGATAATTACTTAAAATAAATCAGCTAAATTACTATCAGAAGCGTGTAACATATAATAAAGTACTGTGTGGTGTTTAATACAACGCTAGTACTACAGTATTCTTTCGTAAAGGTTGAAAAACACACCGTATGTTCTTATAATCCGACCGATGCAGAAGAATAATGCAAAACTCGACCAACGTTAACCATCTCACCTGAGTAGCACTCTGAAGCTGAGGTCTGCTGTAAAACCGCGATTTTAATTGTGTTTTCACGCGTTTTTGCGGGGAATTAAGAGAGAAAAATCTTCCGAGTCAAAACAATGCAGCGAGCCCGGTGACGTCATCACGCCGCGACAGGAAGCAGGACGCTCTGTCGTGGCTCTCCGCTCCTCCACATCTCTCATTTCTGCCTGAGCATCAGCATCATAATCTGAATCTGCTCTCCACACACGTTTACAGTCTGAAACGCAGCAGCAGTTCTGTTATTTATATAAACATATTTTTTATTTAATTATGGGTGCTTCCCTGCCATCTGCTGGCCACTGGGTGCAAATGCATCCTGCCATCCTGTAGAGGGCGCTTTGTCATTACACAATTTTGCCATGGTTTTATGAATTATGAACTACTTATTGAATTATTCTTATTATACTTTTACAATAGGTAAACCTTTATTTGCATTTGCACAAGTGCATAATGTATAGATCACAAACATGATGGTAGAAAATACAACGATAAAGAGGTTAACAATGAAAATACGTTTATATAATGTAAGTTTATGCTAGTTCTATTTATTTAAATTCTTTGTCACACTGCCATCTCCTGTCCACATGCTGCATGATCTGTTATCAAATTACAGCTTGTTTAATAAAATCAGTGATCTCACGCAACAGTCAAGCGATTTTGCTTGATTTTGGTTTCTGCATATATTTTCACACATCGATGACTGGAGAAGTAATCACATTAACTGTGAACATCGCCCCAAACTCCAGTTTAAATTCAAGGACTGAACGAAGGTGTAAATTACAGTTGAGTTCACCCGCACAACACACAACTGGTATTTTCTGTACACATGATGTCAGAAAGAGTTACAGACACACGGCAAACGTGCTGCAGGCTGTAATTAATGCAGGTGATGGCTTCATTTCACACTAACAGTATTTCTGCGGATACTGCTCGAGCCTCAGGGTTTGGGAAACGTGAACATCATTTCATGAAGTTAATGAGGTAACCCTTTGCTGAACAGGGCCATGTTTGGTTTATTGTTATTTCGGACGAATAAGGAAGCTGCGTGTGAACTATAGCACGTAACGGCCTGTGGGGGTCAGTAGTGAGCCAACTGACGGAGATAAAGTCACGTGATGGTACGTGAAGAATAAATCACAATTTCACACGTTATCAGTATGTGATATTAATCTGAACTCTGCCTATGATAACCCGTTAAAATGTCACACATTTATTGCCATCTGATTATTGTTATTATGAAACAGATCAATGGCAGAGATTGTGCGTATCTCTAGTCACACTGCCCCATAAAGACTGATGGATTAAAAACATGCTTTCCTGGGGAACCTGGTAACACGGGTCAGAGGTTCTCTGAGGAACCTGCACAGATGTCTGAGACATTATTAACGCTGATATTTGCTAGATTTGAAAGTGTTCCTCATATACATTCATATACCAAACCAGTGATCGACTTTTAACTGCAGAATCCAGCATGCAAATTAATTCCTAATAATCAATTCATTGTGGAATCTGTTTATCGAAGCTTTGCTGTTAATTTCTGGAGCACAAACGTGCTTATTTTCTCCTAATGGTCTTCAGAAGCAGATTTGTAAATGTTCCACGTTCTGCATCTGTCTTTCTGTTAGTCTGGTGAGGTTTCACTGAGCAGAACTGGGTCAGAACAAAACCTCTTTCTCAGCGTCTCTGTGTGATGTGTGTATCTCTCTTTACCCGTGTTCCTGACAGCTGTTTGACAGCAGCTTGAGTCTGTTAGCTCACGCTGAGAGCCGTGCGTGAGTGAGTGTGTGTATCTAACTGGGTTCAGTGTCTCTTCAGAATATCACATGATAAAGACGATGAAATACATTAAACCTTGAGTAGAATATAAGTGTTTATAACAGCTGACCCAGTAAGACTGTGTAGCATTTACAGGCCTTATAAACGTGTTACTGTCAGGTGTCTATTTTGCAATAATTTGATGGTATTTTTCTGCAGTATGTTTTGTTAGGGTCAAATCAGTGTTTATATCATCAATTGAAAAACAAATGAATTTAATCAATTTAAAATCAATGTAAAACTAAATGAAATGACCACACATTCATTCACTCTGGCTATCTGATTGAATATATTGCTCCTGGCTCTTATTGAAACAACATTCAGAAATCCTTCCGGCCTTTCTCACTGTCCTGTGCTCATTAATAACTGTGTGACTAATTCTGATGATGAATTCATAAATATCAGGCTGAGATAAATGATGTTTTTGAGATCATCACTGGAAAAATGAAAAATATTAGAGGTTAACATTGTTTAAAGGACAAACAGATTGTCCATCCAGATGTCTTTAATATTCTGCCTAAGAATATAAGCAGTTGTGCACAGTCAGCAGACAAGAGGCTCGTATGATCTGCTGACAGAGACTTTAATGAACTGTCTGATTATTAAAAAAACATTATCTGTAATAGCGTTTCCTCTCTTTGGTCAAGAGAGAAGCAGAAAAATATTGTGATTATCTACTGACAAAACGATGACAAGGTGCTTTCTAATTCAGTCTTTCTATTTAAACACTCAGAGTCTGTTTGTTTAAGAAAAACATTGAAACGTCTTTTATTGCTCACATTGACCAACAGTGTTATGAAGAACAATGTCACAGAGAATCTTAATGTTTCAGTACACACTGCGTTAGAAAAACAGGAGTGACTCCAGACGCATTCACATACAACACTGGGTTTTAAAGCGATGTGGTTCTGTAAATGGCTGCATCTGTTTGTGTTTGAGAGTCTTGCGTCCGCTGGTGTTTATGCTACATTGTATCATGAAACACAGTGATGCTGAAGTTTTGTGCACATGGAAAGTTTCTGCAAAAAGTGTGTCGTCTTTCTCTCTTTCGCCACCAGAAAGCCCCAGCTGCCTACCAGATGGCAGAATTTGCCTGGGAAATTTTTACCCTTCATCTCATTGTGCTGGAACGTTTGCCAAATGATACAAGCCTTAAACTCGTCCAACAATTGGATAGAGAGAGACAGAGGGAGAGAGAGTTTTGCATTGATCTGAAACTCACAGTCCCACAGGAAGAAGGGAAGGTGTGTGTGTGTGTGTGTGTGTGTTCACCTCTGTTATGGACAGCAGAAACATCTCTGTGCTGCTCTCAGAGGTGTTGGGTGCAGCTGTGGTCCGATCACATCTCTGTGCTGCTCTCAGAAGTGTTGTGTGCAGCTGTGGTCCGATCACATCTCTGTGCTGCTCTCAGAAGTGTTGTGTGCAGCTGTGGTCCGATCACATCTCTGTGCTGCTCTCATGCAGACACAGATGAGGTTGTTGAAACTTCGTGCTGTAACAGCACAGCCTTGTCATGCGTTTCTGCATTACTGTAAAACAAACAGCAGAACCTGAGAACACAGAGTTCAGACGACTGTGTCTTATAATGCTGATTTCTGTTTATAAACTGAAATGAAATTTTTTAGAGCAACTGTTTTCTTTATTAACATCCTTAATAAATAAAAGATTTATTTGTGCATGTTATTATAAAGAAAACTATTTTATTACATTGTGTTTTGATCATCGTTCCTCAAACACACCACAACAGCCTTTCTCTGTCTTTAAAACATGATCTGTTTTCTGATGATGTAACTAAGACTGTGTGGCTGGAGAAATTAACTAGAAATATTAACTGTCGACCTTTTCACAGTCCAAATCCAGATGCACAAAATCACGTCCTGCAAATCTTTTTCCGTCTGAAACACGTCACACTGCAGCTGTTAGAATCACTGTCAATGTCACTACATTAAACAGATCAACAATCTTAAACATCACTCACTGAAGAAGCAGCTCTTCTGAAACATGAACTACAAGAGCAGCTCAGAGGACATCCAGAGCAGATCATCTGCCTCCTCATTTATCTGGGGCTCTCTAAGCTCTCCGAGTGCTGAGCTGTTTGTTGTTTCCTCTGGGGCCGTGGGAGTGTTTTCTTCCTTTGACCCCTGCGAGGTTCGTTTTCCTCCTAATTAATCTGTTTTAATTGTTGCTTCCTCATTGTCTGTGTTGACGTTAATCCTCGCGTCTGATCCGCGGCCCCACGTGCTCATTTCCCTCCTCTCCTCACTTCTGAAACTCTGAGATTGTGATAAGTGAGAGTTTTGTCTCTAATGAAGCAGAAATGCTCGTCTGCTGTTCGCTTTACTGAGAGCTTTTGAAACAAAAGCAGCAGAAACGAATCATGTGGCCAGGACAAACTTCGCCCCATGAGAACGGTGCTTCTGTATAATCACATTGCCAGAGTGTTAATTGAAAAGCAGAGTGATAATCTTCTTCTGAAGGGCTCATAATTACTGCAGCTCATCTGAACATCTCCCTCACCTTCATCAACGAGCAGAAACACACAGTCTCATCAGCACCACGTGTGCGGTCGCGTCACGCCGGCACAAAGTCTGGTTGACTTTGAAAGTGTCGGTCGCCCATTTTAGATAGAAAGATAGAAATACAGCCAATCAGAGTGGAGCAATCTGAGCATCTCTTTTAAAGAGATAGTTTACCAAAAAATGAAAAGAAACACAAATGAGTTTGGAACAGCACGAGGGTGAGGAAACGGGTAAACTGTCCCTTTAAAACACACACAAACTGTTATAAATATGATGATCATTTATGCATAAGAATGATGTAAACAGTGTTTCCTGCTGTCACACACACACACACACACACACTCTCACACACACACACACACATTCTTACACACAAACACACACTCTCTCACACACTCTCTCACACACATTCTCACACACACACTCTCACACACACACGCGCACACACACACACACACACGCTCTCTGGATTTTAGTGACAGAAATGACACACAGGTTCCTGAAACTAAACCAGAATCCCAGAACTGTATAACATTATATATCATATATATCAAAAATGTTATTCTTACGTTGTTAGTGGAATGTTTTAAAAACGATACAGGATTAAAAAAGGTTTGAATAATGTTTTTATAACCCAGCACATTAAACAAGTAACGTTAATACAACATTACAACTGGACAACCTTCTTACAACCTAAAACTGTTAACTGTGATTACCAGAACAGGATCAGAACATGTTCTGATGAGAGTCGCAGCCAGAACGCAGGCCAGCAGATTGCTGGAAATGTTTGTAGCATCTGGGATCATCTGAAGTGTTTGGAGCTCCTGACTGCTGATCAGTGTGTGTGTGTGTGTGTGTGTGTGTGTGTGTGTGTGTGCGTGCGCGCTGCAGCCATGTGTCACACACTGCGGTGGTTAGCAGCTGTTTCACAGAACTCAGGTGCTGCCGAGAGGTGCCAGANCCCCCCCCATCACCCCCCTTCCCTCAAATCACACCGGTCAGCGGTTCGAGTTTGAGGTTTCATCCTCAGTGAGAGAGATCCAGAGATCCAGAGCCCAGAATCATTTAAAAGCCGTCAGATGTGGACTGCAGTTCCAGCATTGCTACACCTCATACACGCAGTGAAATATAACGATCACGATTACACATGAAAACAAGCTTCAAACGAGAATACAAAATAATAACACATTCAAAAGGCACCATCAGATTCTGAGACGCCTCTGTGTTTGATCTCCAGACTGAAGGTCAATCTGTGACCTTTACATCTTTTACTGGTAAGACATGAATTGGCAGGTGTGAGTTCACTCAGCTAAGCGACGGACAAACATTCAGCACAGCCTCATGTGTTGTGTGTGTTGTGTGTGTGGTGTGTGTTGCGTGTCGTATGTGTCGTGTGTGTGTGTGTGTGTGTCATGCGTGTGTGTGTTGTGCGTGTCGTGTGTCGTGTATATGAAGGGAAATGTGAATTCATGTGTGAATGATTACAATCCTCCTGGACAGCAAGCAGAGCAGCAAATGTGAGAAAGCTGGATTACTTTAATTATAAACAATGAACTTTCTGTTTATATAATCATTATTTACTCCTTTATGAACTGTGTTTTTTTGGATAATTGCCCTACGGGAGGTTTTGTCAGAGTCTGGTAGATGGGGATGTTTTTTGTTATTTTATCTCTACTAAAGCTAGGTCTCTCTCTTTCTCTCTCTCTCTCACACACACACACACACACACACACACACACGGATGTTTTGAGTACACACAGTCTCTGACTTGTATTGATCTGCAGAAGATACGCCGGTTTGATGTTTTGTGTGAATAATGGAAAGTTAGTAATATTGCTGGAGGACATTAACAGAATCTCTTAGTGCCTCTGAGTTCTGATGGAGGTTACCACCAGCCATTGATTCATGAAAAAATCTGAAGACCTGCTGCACTCCGCTGAAAGCTTTCAGGCAGCAGAGAATCTGACTGTGTGTTTTAATGTGAGAGTAAATCAATATGTGCTGTCAGATTCATCAGTTAGGAGGCAGGAAACAACAGCAGACGTGGGTCAGAGAGAGAGAGAGAGAGGGAGGTTTCATTAGGACCGCATCACTGAAGGTCTCCTGTTTGCTTATGAGTCTTTGTATTCCATTCATGTTTCATTTGATATTTACACAGTTTCTGAGGTAAAGCTCGTGGAACACAATTAACTTCACACTTTCAACAAACACCCAATATTTTTTAGTATTTTCATTATTATAAAGAATTATTTGTTGTATTAGTTGTTTATATTAACTTAAATTTATTAAAAACATGTTACGTTTTAAAAATAATAACTGCAATAAATATACAATGTATTATGTAGTTTTTATTTGATGGTACTAACTATGTTTGGCTGTTATAATTATTATTATAATTAATAATAGTCACCTTTTTGGATGGTTGGTCATCAGATGAGTGGCAGGATTGATTTGATCTTTATTTGACGGTACAGTCAGTTGTTTTAGTTTTGTAAATGTAGCATTTAGATCATTATTCCTGTTGTAAAGTTCGGCTCAGCATGAACAGCTAATAAACATTCTCTAAGCAGTCAGCATCTGATAATCTGGCTGATCTGCGGTCAGTGATGTTTATTGATAAAGTGGTGTATTATTTACAGTGTGCTGAGGGACAGTACACACAGCAGCACTTGTGATAGATTTATTCACAGACGTTTGATTGGACTGTGATCATTGCACAAAAAAGTGTGTGTGTGTGTGTGTGTGTGTGTGTCCAGTGAGATCATTCCGGTCACGTCACGTCTGCAGTCGCAAATGATCTGCCTGTAAATCACTCGCACATTCGAAGATTAAACATGATGCTGTGTGTGTGTGTGCAGTGTGTGTGTGTGTAGTGTGTGTGTGTAGTGTGTGTGCAGTGTGTGTGTGTGCAGTGTGTGTGTGTAGTGTGTGTGTGCAGTGTGTGTGCAGTGTTTGTGTGTGTGTGTGTGGTGGCAATAAATGTCAGAGTGTTTTAGTCTAATGGTAAAGGACTGGAGGAGCTGACAGAAAGGTTGCAGGTGTGTGTGTGACCCTGATGTGTTTCAGGTGTCTGAGAGAATTGTATAAGCACTGAGGTCTTCTGCACACAACAGTCATTTTCAGGGAATCAGTCAGTGGAAATTACAGAAGCTCTCGCAGCTTGTATGTTCAATTCCAGAACACAGTGACCTGCAAACTGAATCTACACACTAAACTGAAGCCCCTTTCTCTCTGTTTACTCTTTAAATAAAAACTCTCCAATCTTTCCCTGCAGCTATTCTGGCTCAGCAAGACCTCATAAAACAAACCGTCTGTGTTGGGTTCTTCAGTAATCGGTACAGATCATTCCTGATCCACCACATAACTGTGAAAATTCATTTTAGGAAGGAATGTTCATTAAAATACAAACATAATTCATTACAATGTATTTACACAGTTACACGTCAACTTAAACAAGTCAACAGGAAGTGAGCAGCATGGCTGATCTTGCTGAAGTTAGCGACTGCTCAGTGACAATTTACAACAATTTGCTCCAACATGATGAATGTTAAAACAAACCAACCAAGACCGCAAAAACATCACAGTGGTCATAAAGTCAGAAACTTACTGATGTCTGTGCTTTCATCTTCCCATGATGTCACTTCCTGGGGGATGACGTCATTAAGAAACTAGCGGTTGCTAATTACAATGAGTATTTGTAATTACTGTGTAATTACAACTGTGTAAATATGGGTGTTATTCACTTTAAATCTAATTTAATGAAAACATAAAAAACACATGAATGAAATAAAGTTAAACATAAGTGCTGCAAAACTAACAACTCCAAAATACACAATTGTGTAACTGCAACACATTAGAGAGAGAGAGAGAGACAGAGAGAGAGAAAGAGAGA
>JAZGTJ010004659.1:0-30077 GCA_036877575.1 Botia almorhae
AAATACTGGCCGAGCAATGCTTCATGGGGTAGTAGAACTTCATTTTCTTTGTTGTAGGTCCATGTGTGCCTCGACTGTGACGCTATACCTTAATTTGGCTTGTCTCCATGACGGAGCACTGTAACATTTTTATTTGAAAGATCTACAACAACAGTTGCAGCCCTCTTACAATCAGTATTTTTAATAAAATACTAACAGGGACTTGCCAGGAAAACATTTTAGCCCCTTGTTCTCATGACGTCATGACATTTGTCCTCTAACTTATGTCATAGGTCACTTCCTCTCATAGATCTTCACCTGCCAGCAGCTGTTTGAAGTCATTCCCTCCGGCAGCTCGCACTGCCAGTGAGGATGAGCTTCACATGGTTCCCTCAAGCCCAAGCACAATCACAATGGCTTGTAGCCTGTCCCAGCCCGGCACCGGAATGATTCAAGTCTTAGGGGAGATAAGAAGACAGTTCATTGCGGTAACTGCTGAAGTCGTCATTCAGGCATCCATCAAAATATACCAACAATACCACCCTCTGTTCCCACCAAGAGCAGATTTAAGATTTAAACAACTTCATTGTGGAGATGATATTATTGACATTATTATAACCACTGTTGTTGTGTTTTCAAGTGTATTTATGATAGCAGTGATGTCGAGTTGTCAGCAGTTTAGACACAGACAAACACGCTTTTAAACTCAAGCTGACAGCCCAGCTAATAATTTTCGGTTGTAAGAACATTTCCCTAGCGCTTCCAT
The DNA here is from genome assembly GCA_036877575.1 of Botia almorhae. Taxonomy (NCBI): domain Eukaryota; kingdom Metazoa; phylum Chordata; class Actinopteri; order Cypriniformes; family Botiidae; genus Botia; species Botia almorhae. The sequence continues at coordinate 746 of JAZGTJ010004659.1, forward strand.
TAAGTAACAAAAACTTTTAACAAAATACTTTTTCATTCTGTCAAATCTGTCAAAACACTCCACTAACAAAAGAATTGCATTTTTGATATATGATTTATACTGTTAAACAAGTTAAAAAACATTACTGCAGGAACATTTGAGAGAACGTTTGGGTAATGTTAGCCAACATTCTGAGAACATTCCCTGTTAGCTGGGAGTGTTAAATAACCAAACACAACACAAGAACTTGATTGTGAATTTCATCTTTGTTCTTCCCAAATTGCATTAAAAGGTTTTCTTTGTTAAATGGCTTCCTTGTTTTCCCATATATCATGATAGACATGGAATTCTAATTTGTATTTGTAATTTGTAAAATTCGGATTTGATTTTGTCTTGGTATAATACAGCAGTAGCCATGTTAATCGTGAGCTAATCTCCTGGGTAAATTTAACTGTCAAGCAGGACATGGTAAAAATCTGACAAGTTTCTCCAGAACCTTGTTGACTGGTTCAAATATCTCTTTCCAAAACTTTGCAAAAATGGCTGAGAGCCATTGCGTTGTAACCTTTCTCTATGTGATTCTGGTTAAAGCTCTGACAGAAATATTTGGAAAATAATGTGATTACAATGAAAGGATCAAATTCAACTCTAACTTTTGTCCTGATTCTCCGGCCTTGTGGAAACTCCATGTCAGGTCTCGTTATCCTGCTGTTGTTTCTTCCCGGCACCTTTTCATGCCAGAGAGTTGGAATTAATTTGGTCAGGGCGCGTCCTGCTGCGTCCAGCTAAATCCTGCCCCGGCCGAGACGTGCTGAGTCTGTCTCCGTGGAAACGGCTAATAGATACTTTCAACCTCCTCGCTTTCATCTACCGTTTCTTCTGTAAAGGGAGAGAACACCAGATGAACGCTGCCTGTTTAGCTTTTACTGACACGTTTGTGAAAGGGCACAAGATTGACTTTCCAAGAACAGGATGTTTGTTTCATAATCATTTACCTCTGCATGGTCCTTCTGTTTGAAGCAGAAATTCCCAGCAGATTGTCATATTATGGGCTATTTACCCTCAGTGCTCTGTAGCTCACCTTACAGCAAAAATGAGGAGTGTCAGCTGATTAAAAATTATAGTTGTAACTGTAATAATTATATATGCCAATTAATTAATCACATATATATCAGTTATTGAGTGTCCTCTCATCTCTCTCTCTCTCTCTCTCTCTCTCTCTCTATATATATATATATATATATATATATATATAAACGAAGCACCTGTTTTTTTAGACAGTGTAAAAGTGTTTTGCAGACCCTCTGTAAAAGAAAGGGGGGCAATTATATTGTCAAATAATGAAGTAAAACAAAAGTGCCTGTTTGGACCCAACAGAACATGTTTCATACTGCTTGGTACACAGCACTGGTTACTTCTGCCAAGGCGCAGATTTATGCAATTCAGTATTGTATGCAAGTCACAGTTTTAATGTATTGCTTTTCTTTTCTGCCAAAACAATAGCCAGTTACATACACCACAGCCCCTGAAACAGACAATGTACTCTGTGTCTTCCAGCATTAAACAGAGTTTGTACAACACTGCAGGCAGCTCCGCACAAAGACGCTATACAGCGACAACACGCCCCGGGAGAAGGACGGTACACGCCTCTGGGCTAGCGTAAAACACAATGCAAAGAAACGTAATTTAACTCTTCCAAATTCTGTCTCACCCACATTTGCACAAGATAAATCACAAATGTTATTGGAAAGTGATGCTGACTGACCCAAAGCTCTTCTGGCACACCGAGTCTCTGTCCTCACGTCCAGGGTCAGATAGACACGTGTGGGGTGTGCAAATGACAAGAGAAAAGATGTAACACTACTGAGTGTTTCTACAGTCCCAAACACGAACTCAGAATTATTTTGCATTTGTTTTACATCTCATCACCTCAAACAAAAGACAATGGATCTGTGGTAACAGTAAAGATCTGCACCGAGCACCAGAACACTATACAATATTTAATATGTGAGGCTGGGAGATTGTGGGATTCTTGCTAAGGGCCCGTCATCATTTGCAGAAGAACGACTTTAACATATGCAGTTACATGAGATTGTAGTGACCGACCACCTGGCTAACGGGAACGTTCTCAGAACATTGGCAAATGTTCTGTAAAAGTTCTCTTAAAATGATTACAAATGTTCTTGCAGTAACATTAGTAGAATGTTTTTTACCATTATGTATCATATATCAAGAATGTTTCTAGAACTTTCAAAATAAGGTTTAAAACGTTTTTATTAATTAATGGAAAGGTTAGGGAAATGTTCTTAAAACCTAAAACTGTTAGCTGGGCAGAACATTGTGTAAAACTCTATACTGTAAGTTCTCTATAAGATAAACCCCCAGAACAATGTAGTGTAGTTGTGGTTTGCTATTCTTTCCATAAATCATAAGATAGTGGTTAATATCAGTGGCTAGAACAGACATGCCAAGCATAATAAATATGAAAGTGTATAGTGTGTAATGTCTGGTATACCTAACAGCTCTTCCTGCATACTTGGTAAGTATAAGAAAATCCTTATTTAAATACATTTCTTTGTTTACATAAGGTATCAGTGTAGGTGTCTTAAAATACTGCTATGGCACACTCAAGGTAATTTACTCAAGCTGATTTAAGTGGTTGGTCTACCAGCTGGTGGAGACTTAGACTGGTCGACCATCCCAGACCACTAACAAACCAGCTAGGACCATTAGAAATGTTACAAAATGTACTTGATAGAACCCTGGACTAAGATGGTCTACTAGCTCCCAATTCCCCAATGGCTACTGGTTTAGCTGGTTAACCATTTCAACCAGCTTGTACTCTCTGGATAAAAGATGCCATGGTCCATAATACAGCTATCTCAAGATGGTTTAGCTGGATTTTCAACATACACAAACACAACTGAAATATACAGTATGCAGCCTTCTGCTACAGTAGATAACATACTCTTATTGTATGAATGTATTGGTATTCGAACAATCAGACCTTTTGTTTCTGGAACACCATTGGTCAATGTTAACACAAAGTAACTCTATTATTGCCCAAGGGACAATAATTGTCGTATTTAAATATCTTACTGTACGCACCCCAGTTTAATAGGCCTTTCGAGGAACATTGTAAGAGTCATTGTCCCTGCCGGTCGCTGGCATTCTGTTCATGGCTGGTTCCGCCCACTTCTCAGTAGTGGGAGGTACACAAAAGAAACCGTTTGTACCACCAGCACAGGGAGGTAGAGATACATGAGGGGTCTCGCTGCAGCTGCCATAGGTCAGCTTTCACCGTCACCTCCACTATTCAACTGCCAGCACGGTCCAGGTGGTCTCTGCAGAACCGCAGCATGATTCTGTAGCTGTGACCTTGTATACAAGCAAATGAGAACGCATTAGAATGCACAGCAGCAGTCGGGCTAAGGCTGTAAGACTCTGTGCATTATATGTTAAGCCAAAACATACATTTCGGCATTAAATGAAAACAGTGTTTTCTTCATAAACACAGTATGACATTGGATTGTGAGAATGAATAAGACCAACAACAGAGTGTAAAAACTCAATTTCCTCGAAGGATAAACTCGCACACAATGGGGTAAAGTTGTGATAGCCAGTTGTGATATAAAGTTGTGATAGTTGTTTGGTTGGCTTGAAAAATGTTAGTAATTAGATTATGCTTAACAAGTGCATAGTATGTAGAAGTGCTTAGTATGCTTAACTGTAACACGTGTCCATATTTTTATTATTAATTCAGACAATCAATATTGCTTTCTGAATGAGAGTGTGGTTATAATGTGGCGTTGTATCACGGTATGCTGTGATATTTCAGTCACCGTGTGGATCACATTCACATGCAAAAGCAACACAGCTGCCTGACATAATTACTGCATACTGCAGCCACATAGACCTGCAGTGGCCACAAACACACCTGCTTTCTTCAGCAGTGGTCTGTTCTCCCAGCTAACAATTTTAGATCGTAAGAATGTTTACCTAACATTTACCTAACGTTTCCGTTTTAAGTAACAAAATTTTAAAAATATTCGTTTGAATGGTCTAAGAACGTTCTTATAGCATTGTATTAATGTTACTGCTTGGTTATAAGAATGTTATTTGTATAATGTTACATTTTTGTACAATTCTGTAATGTTTAAAATGTAAAAAAAACATTTTTGCTATATATGGTATATAACCTTATCAAAACATTCTACTAACGTTACTGCAAGAACTTTTTTGATAACTTCAAGTGAACGTTAAAAGAATGTTAGCCAGTATTCTGAGAATGTTTCGTGTTAGGTGGGCTGTCTCATATGCTTTATTCAAATCTATAAATGACTGTCATTTAGACAGAAGAGGTGTCTCTTGAGTCTGGAGTAATTCTAGCTTTCCTTCAAAATAGTGTACAGAACACATTTGTCCAGAAAATTGATGTGGGTGGTTTAGGCATAAAGAACAAACAAAATACTTCAAACAGAAGAAAATAAATAACCATTGCGCCATTTCAGAATTCCTATTTTATATAAGTGCCCAAAACGACTACAAACAGCTTATGTTATTGAGCGCAGAAGTACTTAGAGAAATTGTAGAACACAAGGAATGGACTCCTAGCTCTATGCTGCCCCCTGGTGGAGGTTACATCGATTTGTTGAAATTTATGAGCTTGTTAAAAAGAGGTGCGTTGTTCTCGCATAAATGATCAAATTTATTATGTTTGCCTGACGGACAATAATTAAAAACAATCTGATAAAATAACATTGTGAAAAAGACAGAAAATAGAGGGGGTGTTTTGTTTGACATAACCAGAAAGGAAATAACCCTAGCAACTACCTAGCAACCCCTCGCTATCACAAGAATTTCATACAGTAGCAACCACCCTAGGAACTATTCACTAAAGCTTCACTCGCATTTACCTCATAAAATGTAAAACTAGTTCACCGTTTTTATTTAACAATGTGGTTTTTATTGGGAAGTTGAAATAAAGATGCAAAACGAGAAATGTGTCGTCTAAAAGCTGCCATACCCTTTAAAAGGTATGAAGTACTGTTTTTGTTCCTGAGAATTAACACATTAAAGGAAAACTGAAGAGAGTACACTGGGCTTCATTGTCATCAACAGGTGTTTTTGGCTTTGATTTCATCACTACAAAAATGTGCAAAAATACCATTCTGCTCCACCACAGTAAAAAAGGGAAGAAAAAATAAAAAAGTTAAGCTCCTCAGACATTTTATAATTCATCCTTGTGGTTCTCTGCTTTGAAGTTCTCAGGCTCTGTCGTCTTTGTTTTCTGGTCATTTGCAGTGTTTTTTACAGTTGTTTTTGCCTTCTTTTTGACAGGTGGTTTCTCCTTTTTGTCTGATGTTGTGGGTTTTGTTTTGTTGGCTGTTTTGGAATTCTTTTTCTGCGCTGTTGTGCTTTTTGTTTTGTCTGCTTTAGTCTTTGTTTGGCTCTGCGTTTTGGCTGGCTTCTTTGAGGCTTTGGCCTTTGGTTTTTCGCTTTTTTTGTCCACTTTGTCATCTGTCTTTTTCTTGGTGGCTTTGGCATCCTGGTCATCAGACGTTTTGCTGGATTCTGCAGGTACGCTTGTCTTCTCCTCTTGCTCTGATGTTTTATCGCGTGTCACTCCATCTTGTTCTAAGATTTTCTCCTCACTTTTGTTTCCTGTTTTCTGGACATCAGGTTCTTCTGGGCTGGAAGGTGTTTTTAGAAGCTCTTCTACTTGTAAGCGTTCCTACAGACCCCCAACATGCCAAAAGGTTAGTGACTGTAAAAGTGTTTTACCAATATTATGGTCTTGGAGAGAAAATAGACTTTATCTTTAAGAATAAAAGACCTCATAAAATGTTTAGACAAGCATATGGACTAAATGCCATTAAAAACTCATTTTAATGAGGTCTTTACTATATAATATTACATTTGGTAACAGGCAGATATACTTGCTTTTTCGCTGTGGTGAGGGTCCAGACTGAACCCGAGCACAACAGCACACCTCTGGCCTTTGATTACTGCTGTTACTCCATGAGGATTCTCCTTTCCAGCTCCAAAGCCCACGACTCTTCCACATTTAGGTTTCACCACAGCCTGGAGTGACAAAATAGTAACATAACAGTTTCTAAACAAACCTCTAAAAATTCTGCACATTTTATAGATAAATGTACTGTAGCAGAACAGTGTCAGACCTGAGACACACTCGATACAGAACAATACTTGATCATGCAAAGTACTTCATACCCAACAATACTTGATACTGAACACTAGTCAATTCTGAACAATACTCAATATGGAACAGCACTCGATACTGGACAATACTAGATACTAAACAATACTTGATTCTAATACTTGATTTAGGTGGTAGCCAGTAAAGCTAATCTATTTTGAAGAGGTGTAACACTACTGAAAAATGCTAGTAACTTAGTAGAAGCTAATCGCTACTTTTAGTTATTCTCCCTCTCTTAGTTACTGTGCAGCAGTTTTACAAAAACAGAAATCTTACAGTGACAGTTTTAGCATCCGGCCCAGCGAAGAAAAATTCTCCCCCTTCAAAGTCATCATTGAGGTACAGAATGGCACTGAAAGCAAAATGGAGCATATCAGTGAGAATGCTATAAAATACCCATAATGCATTAGGTGTTCTGAGAGCAGTGTACCTGTAGTCTGCATGTGAGTTTACTAATGGATCTTTAATGCACTCGTTGAGCTCCGAGACGAGCAGACAGCCATTGTCACCGCCTTCCTGTTTCTCTGCACAGGAGAACAGACAAAACAGATTTACATATGATTGTAATGGATCCTAAACAAGATGCTAAAAAATGATTGCTCTGCATTAAAACAAGGTTCTGAATAGGATGTTTCATCAGATCAAAAGGCTTTACTTTAAAACAAGTATATTAACAATATCACCATGCAAGTTGAATTTTAGTTGAATCGTACCCTCCGTGGCAGACCGGCAGACCAGGTTTGAACTGGAGAAATACAGAGGCGATTGCAGACTGAACTGAGACTCCAGGACCTTACGGACCTTCTCAGTGACGTCAAAGATGAACCGGGCACTCTTCAAGGGAACCACACCCTCCTGTCCAAAATATCAGACAAAAACATTTAACTGATGAACTTATTATGATTCACTTATGAAGCTTTATAGAAAAAAAGAAACTGAAATGTGAGCTCAACCATTTTCTTAAATTCTGTGGCAGAGTTGATGTTACCTGCAGAGCTCGAAGAACCGTTAGTTCCTGTAACATCTCACTCTGAGAATGAGGTGAAGGTTTTGCTTTATAATCCCCCCCTTGAAGAGCTACTGCCTGCGACAGTTAAAGATAAAGATGGAAAGTGTTTAGTTGATTACAGTGAACACATGCGTGTCTGCCGTCACTGGTTCACGAAAACACTGTTTGTTTGTTTTAATATAGAAAATGAACACATACTTCAGAGAGGCTGTGAAGTTCACGACACTCTTCGGCTGTGGTTACGCCATCCAGAACGACTCGCTGTGAACCGTTCAAGGCTGCAGATGTCATGGATACTATGATGTCATCAAGCGGGAGTTTGTTGCTATCTGGTGTAGGAGCTAACTTGATATCTGCGATGACATCACATAAGTAATTCAATATCAAAGTAGGAGTGGCACATGTACAACTGGAGGTCAGGTGACCAGTTTTTCCTTACATATACATTGATTGTTAAGGTTTCTGGTTAGTAAGATTTTGTCTACCATCTTTCACTATCTTGGTGAGATCCGATGATTCTTTGCTCTTCTCCTCCACAAGTGTCTCGATCTCTTTCATCAGATTGCCGATCTCTTCAGTAATCCTCGCGGCCGTTTCTCTGTCTGCCCTGCACACAAGAGACATGTTTACAACATCCGATCACCCGAGATTTCGTCCTGTGACTTCTGCTATATAAAACAAACATGTATTTTACTTTTGTTTATCTCTTAGTTTCTTGGGCATGATGTTCTCTGGGGTCCATGCATCCTGATAATGAGATAAAGATGATATTATAACTTTATATAAAAACAAATAAACATAAGAAATTCTAGGCAGATATTAAGATACTTACTGGATCAACAAAAGCTTTACCAAATATTTCATAGCCGAAATAAAGCAGCTCTTTTTCCAAAAGAGACCTTTTAATATGCTGCTTAACAACCTAAAGCAAAAAAAAACACACATGATGTTTTATAAATTAAATGCAGTTAAATACTGTGACGTCGCAACAAAACAAAACTGTTAATAATAAAATTGTTAATAATAATTTCATGACATTGAAGCAGTCTTCTGATTCTGGCCATATAAATTATTTCCCACACTACACTGCAATATGAATACATAAATAAAATAAATGTATAAAATCGTATAAAATCGTTTTGCTTTTCTAAATAAGTAAAACGGCAAACACAAAGTCAGTTCCTGGCCAGTATGTTTCATTAGGATGTTATTTTTATTGTACCGTCTGGCCTCAAGCTAACAGATTTTGATTGGTCAAATGTTGGTGAACATTCATGTGACTTGTCCAGCGCTGTTGTTCATTTCTTTCTACATTTTAGTCATCTGAACGCAGGTTCATTGTGGATATGACTCATGATTGCTGGGTTTATTGACTGTTTGGTTGTGATGTGCATTCTATACCTCTCTGGCTGAAATGTTGGCAGCTTTATCTTCTCCCAGCACAGCGGAATAATACGCCAAGTTCTGCACCATCACCCCATCTTCAGGGTGAAAGAGGAGGTACGTTTTGGCACACTCAATGGCTTGCTCATATTTTTCACCTGGGACAGAAACCAACAGTGAATCCAAAGTATGTAATGCAACACAATACATCATGCATTTAAAACCAACACACAGTGTCTTAGCAACTGTGCTATATTAGCAGCTATATTAGCAACATCCTAATGTACCGTCAAGATTTATATTTATGTTTATGCATTAGGCWGATGCTTTTATCCATATGAATCAGTCTGACAATTCATCAGTACGTGTGTTGCCTGGAAACCTTTGCACTGTTTAACACAATGCTTTACCAACTGAGCTACAGGAACATCAATTTTAGGATTGGAGATTTTATTCAACACATACAGTTATGTGAATATACAACCAGCAGTGAAATTTAAATCTGGCAAACACTCTGTAGACTGTCCAACAAAACTATTTACAAGTATATAAATGTCTAAAAGATCTAAAAGTGTGAAAATGTCTTTCAAACTTCTGAGTCATACATATATTTCCCACAAAACGTTAATATTTATGATCGTTCTGGTTCTCAGTGTGTCGTACTGTTATAGTAGGAGAACTGAAGGTAGTTAAAGTGCGATGGGAGAAAATCTTCGATCGGTTCCTCTCTTCCAACGGTTGACGCCAAATCCACGGCACAGTTCTGCTTACAGTTCAGAGTATGAAGATAATGATCTGTCATCAAAGCGAATATAAACAGTAACATTAGCATAACAGACATCAATATAAATGACAAAGACATCACACAGCAGACCAAAATAAGACCTTTAGGGGACAGAACAGAGGCCCACCTACCTGTCATAGACTGAAAGAGGTCGGCATGATACTCCATGTAGTTATAACCGTCGTAATCAAACGCTCCCTCACACTGAACTCTGCACTCCTCATAGGCAGTGAAATATTCTTCGACGGCCGCCTCAAAGTGCTCAATGGCGGGAGCAAACACTTCCGTACTGTAATGCATCTTGCCTTCCAAATATTCGGCCTGAAATGTAAGTCAATTATATTACAATATTATAAACATATTTGATGTGGTTCAGACTATAAGAGTGATTAAACTGATATGAAAACGTTTCCTAATATAAACCTAGTATAAACCTGTTCTGGAACATTATATACATATAATATGAAGAGAGAATATTAATTAATTAATTAATATTAATAATTAATATTATTATTAAAGTTATTTTAAATCCATGAAGTGACGTACAGTACGTTACGTTTATATCTATGCAATACATAACATTGTAAATTGCATATTCTGTGTGCAGTAACTCTAGCCTTTAATTTGATATTTATTATAATGCGTATTATACTGTCATACATTGTCTATCTGTCTGTGCATGTTTTAATTACTGAACGCTTCTCTTACCATGTGTGGTCTCTCCTCTAAATCCTTAAAATCGGTCCTCTGCACCCCAGCCATCATGCTGTAGTACTCCAAATTCTGTTTCATCTCTAGATGGTCAGGGTTTGCCATAAAAAATGTATTCGCTGCTGCCACGGCCTTGTCAAGCTTGTTTATCTGCAAATACACAGGGATGAAAACATTATTTAATATATCTGCTGTAAAACACTATGCGTGGGTTAACTTTTCACAGAAGTATTCGTTAAATCCGCCTGTGGTATGTTACCACATAATTAGCTTTATTTAAAAAAAACAATAGAATAGTTTATATAGGCCAATGATGTTATAAAATGTGATAATTGCTCTGCTACTTTTGCACTGTAATTACAGCACATCATTTTTATTCAGATTTTCATTGAGGCACAAAAGATGTTTTATAACATGTTGTCATGCTGGTCTAACAGCCATAACTTGAAAAGATGGATACGATCAATTAAAAGACTGTTTAATCCGTTTTATGGAAGTGCACCAAGACTTCCTTACTGTCTTTCGGTATGTATTTATCTTTGGTATTTCAGAGCGCTTGGTGGGACCTCTGGTGGAAGTATCTGAATCGAGGCTCCAACTAAAGACGTGGCACAGTGTTGTGAGTTTGGGGGGGTTGGGAAACCCAGAAGCGCTTCTCATACGTTTATCCATTCAATGATATCAGCACGAATTATAAAACAATTGCGAAGAAAATTACCTGAAACAAAATAACTTACGCGCATACGTGCGGTATGTAACAGATGCAAAACTTTCAAAAGATGTTCAGAAAGGATGTTCAGAAAGTGATGCTAGCGCCTCCAGAAAAATGCAGTTTTCCTTTTTTATCATAATATACCTGTAGTCTTGTTAGGCATGTTTACCTTGAAGTAAGCCACTTGCAGGTAATTATAAGGCGTCCGCTTCTTGAATTCCAGTTCAATACTCTCACTAACTTTATGCAGTGTCGGTGGTCCCAGTTTCTCGGTTTCACAAGCATTTACACAGTCGGCCCGTTTCAAAATCCTCTGAAAAAACGCCAGATCTTCCACAGCACCGGTTCCGGGGATCGGTACACCTACACCTGGAAAAGGTTCCCCGAAAGCGGTCTGATTTGCGCAAGATAAGCGGCAGTGCGACTGGACTTTCCGCACCGCTGCTTTATTCCGCAAAGCTCTCTCCATATTCAGAATCACAGCCAGCCAGTCCTGCTTATAATACGCCTCAACAGCATTGTCAAAAAGCAAATCATAAGGCTCAAGTATCCCACTGATTTGTGTGTCACAAAAAGCGAAATGTAAAGTGGACAGGAATCCGAACAGGGACAGCGCGGTCCTCATCTTGGCGACTCTGGGCCTGTGAGGTAGAACTCGGCGTAGTGTCTGTATGGAGGGTGGAGCTCACTGACTGATCAGATGCCTGCGTGAAACTTAGAGCAACTGTGTGAATTTGGATCCAGTCTCACAAAAATGGAGCAACAACGGTGCAGTTTCGTCTCAATAAAATAAAGCGCCAAAATGTTGATTCTACATAACAAGAAAAAGTCACAAAACTGTAACAAAATACATAAATTAGGTGGACATAGTAAGATATAAAAGTTTTCTTTTACGCCCCTTTTACATTTCTAAATTTTACATTTAGATTCCTTACTTTTCTTTAATAATAATAAAAAATAACGTTTACGTATATTACGTAATAGTAACGTATATTAGGTCATTAACAAACATTGTTTACTGCTCAAAGAATTAGTGTATATGCGTTTTTCTAATGTGAATATAATATCGCTATTATGACATTTCGATGTGTACATACGTTATCTGGTAGCATTATATAATAAAATATTTGCTGTTAATGAAATATATCATTATATTTAATTGTTGCATGGCATTACCGCAGCTTCTGTTTCTCTAGTTGAAATAACAAAGCATGCAACTTTGATAACTGATATTAGCAGGTCAGATATTTTGGGAATCAGAATATATATAACGTGTATTTGTCTATTCTGTTATCTGTATAACCAAAAGTTGACTTCGTAAAGTTGTTGTATTAGACAGATTTAAAATAGGTGCTCCATCTTGAAGCTCCGTCACTGGTTGTAAATCTTATCGCATCGGTCTGCCTCGTCACTAATGCACTTTTTTATGTTTAAAGCAAGCACGTATGATTGATCGCATTTTCTCACAGCCGTTTTTCCATAATATTAACAAGAGTGTAGTCAAAGGCTGGTATGTCTTTAAACCGTCATCTACAATGGTACAATCCTGCCTGAAATCTAAAATATATTTTAGTATAATTATAAATTACAGTTTTTAAAAATCTTTGTTTATAAGTTTATAAAAAGCATTGACATACATTGGGAAACAGACTGCATAATTAGGGTAATATGAATGAAACGTCCGAAAGTAAAAACAGTAAAACCTATAATAGTTTTGGAGTTATAAGATCAAACGGTTCTTTTATAACTACCGAAAAGTCACGTTGCAGGGTAACCCAAAACGAGCCCAAAAGCATCCCTGCCTACGCACGATTATTTGAAAGTAAATGATCGATAGATTTAAAATTACGCGTCTTAAAAAATTTTAAAATAATCATACAACAAATATCTTGCACATATGCCATAGACTTGTCCCCCACAAAATAGGAATAGAAAATATACAAAATATGGGCATTTTTAAACAGGCATCTATTAGGGCTAGTACTTGTAGAAGTACTGGCAGACAGTAGGACCCAGAAACGCCCCCTTAATGTTTTGCCCAGTTTTGTAACGCCGGTAAAGCTCGTGTTGGTTGCAATTTAAAAGTTTTCGAGACATTTCGTTACAAAATGGATAAAACTGTCAGTCTTCCACACCAGGGCAACAAAACCACTACAGGTAAGAGACATAATTATTATACTTCGACAGTCGCTAACTGACACGGTAAATCATTTATGTGGCGTGTATGTTGGCCTGTAAGTGATTGTATTGCACGTGTTAATTAAGTCTACGATTATACCGCAACATATTGGTTTGATTTCCTCTCAATGGACAGCTGATAACATACGCAGATGTTGTTCTTTTATAATGTTTTGTTTTTCCGTTATTAAACAGTGCTATGCCCTGGACCTCAACTCAAACTAATGAACGCTTTAACATAATAACTCCACCTGCTGCTTAATAACCTATTGTACATTTTGCGACTGTATCATGCGTATAATCTTATGTGTGTGATCTGCACCTTGTGTATATGTGGAGCTGACAAAGACTGGTGATGTTACAATTACAGTGATTTGAGTCTATATTAAGTCAATTTTAGCCACACTATCTTATGCTTTCAAAGCTGACTTGCGGTTTCTAGCCTCTGCGAAGTGCCTACCTTTGAATATGAGTTCACCTGAGTTCAGTTCACTACTTCTCCGTCTTGTGTAATAGGAATTTATATTCTGTTTAGAAATGATATCTTTCTTAGTGGATATATTGTGATGATAATGATTTACATAAACATGTACAGTATACGCATGGCTCAAATTACAATGTGTGACAAAAATGTCATTATTTGACTATATTATTTGTGCATTGCATGTTGTATGTATTGAATTATTTTAGTTGCTATACGTTTATCACTAAATTGTTGTGCAGTCATGATTTTCCACTCACCAGAAATGTGACTGTAAACTGACCTGATTTGAATATTGGTATATTACAGTTACCTTGGTTGAGACCAGCAGTAACCCAATTGGAATGATGCTGGTTAGTCCCTATCAAACTAACCGGGTAGGGGACCCCATGGATCTGATTGCTCTGGCACAGCAAGTACAGAAGGTAAGCAATGTTTTGACCTAACATGACCACAAAATTGCTTAAAATAATGCATTAATATTTCTTTGTTATTTTAAATCAGTTCAAATCCCTTATATATGTTTTAAATCTTATTAAAAGTCAATTCAGTGTGGTCTCAGACTTTGGGACCAAGCACATGCATTCAGTTCTGTTGTTTTGTAATGGAAATTTTAGGGAGATGAGTTTATCAGAGCCAACGCTTGCAACAAACTCACAGTCATTGCTGACCAGATAAGATATCTTCAGGAACAAGCAAGAAAGGTGAGATTTAAAATGTAACAGCAGTTCCATAAAAGTATCTGATCATATAGTAGCAACAATGAATGTATGTGACAGAAGTGAAAATGAAAGTGTGGACAACTAATGGTGCTTTATTATTGTTCTGTAACTAAAATATGTGGGTAGAACTAAGAACCAATCAGAAATCAGATACAATCAACTCAGAATCAATAAAGCATATCCAGGGATGTAGAGAAGTATCTGAGAAATTGAAAACTTAAACGTTTTTTTCATGCACTTCAGGTGTTGGAAGATGCTAAAACAGATGCCGAGCTTCACCATGCAGCCTGCAATGTTGTGAAAAAGCCAGGAAACATGTACTATCTGTACATGCGTGAATCTGGACAGCGGTACTTCTCAATCCTTTCTCCCAGGGTGAGTAGATTGTCACATGATGAGAACGCCTGGGTCCAAAGTCTTATCAGTTAAAAAATGTTAAGCCAGTCAGAAGTGGTTGTAACTAGTAATGATAGTGGATTGACACGTTCAGTACACATGTAAACACATACAAGCAAACAAATAATTTTCTAGATGGTCAGAACGTGTATTGATCCTAAAAACCCAGGAAAAAATATTATACAATGTCACTTTGTTTTTGCGTTTTGCAGGAATGGGGTGCCAGTTGCCCTCACAAGTTTCTTGGTGCCTACAAACTTCAGCATGACATGTCTTGGACGCCACAGGAGGAGGTTGAAAAGAGAGACACTGAAATTAGCATTATGGATAAACTGTTGAACAGTCAGACTGCTCTGCCAGCCTCCACAGAGCCAAACTTTGAGGGTCTTTCAAAGTGAGAGGGCAACGTGTTCAGAAACTTCTGGTCACATGGTCTTAAAGGATTTGAATTAATGGACACAACAAAATGAATAAAGAGCTTTAATTTTTCAACTTTAGATAAGCACCTTTGATCTTCCATAGAAGAAGAATCGGTCATTGGTTGTTTTGCTGGACCACATTGTGTGGAAAACTTAAATTCTTAAACTTCTTTTAATTATCTTTATTGATTTTTTTATTCTTGTGTATACTTCTCAAATTTAAGTAAAAGTATACAGATTTTCATTAAATAATTACTGAAAATACTTTGTATTGCTTTTGTGAGCAGTAGCAGAAAGTGTACACTAACATGACACACATACAATATATGTGCTCAGAAATACTTTATTAAGCTTGAAATAATTAACATTTATATACAGCAATTTTACATACGTTTAAGCGAAAACAAATCCGCAACAGTGGTGTTAAATCGAAAGGATAAAGCAATAAAAATAAATGTAATTAAAAACATGTAAATGAAGGCGTGCAAAAATCCATTTAGCCATCTGTTACTGTGCTACAATGACCAGTAATGTTTTGTAGGTAGGAGTTCACGAAGGGTAACAGCTCCCAGTTGTCTGTTGCTATGCTGACCTGAACCGCATCCTCTGCCGGTCTAATCATCAACAGCACATGAAACATGGGTGGAAGGAAGAACAAGACTTTCCATGATCTCTCACTCTGCTCTTCCACGACCAGAAAACTTTCAAAATGTGTCTTGATCAAATCAACCAGACTTTCATCTTCGGTCTTAAAACAGAAGAGGCTAACAGCAGACTTGTCGGAAGTCCCAGCGGTTGTGATCTCCCACATGCGGTCAAAAACTTCCGCTTTGCATTCGCAGGATGTGTTGGCTGGCACAGGGAGAGGAAGAAAGACCTCTGGGAATGAAACGCTCACATCTGGCAGCTGCGTGTGCCAGGAACGTCCATCTTGTGTTGTAAATATGGCACTGATGCACAGAGTTGTTGGGTACGGCTGAAAGGGTCTGAGTTTGACACTGACCTCTGGGGGCTTTCTGTCTCTGAACAGACAAGGTACGTGTATATCGTTTATTCTTGCATAGTTTGAGTCTTTAAGCTCAAAATGTAAACAGATGGTAAAGATTCTATTGAATAAAGGATCGGTTTTATTTGCGTGAGTGAGATTGTACCTCAAGGTGACCTCAGAACCGAAGTCAGGTGTTCCAAACTGTTCTTGATAAACCTTCAACCAATTTCTCTCTTCTTCAGGTGCAATCAACGTCTCTGAACTTGTCAAAGTGCTTTCTAAGGCTTTCTCTTGCGCCTTGACGAGCTGCAGAACATGACGTTGAGTTTTGTGTACCGTCAGGTTACTGGCAAGTCCTTCACTCTCAGCCATAATGGCAGAATGTGACCGTTCCTTAGCACGTCCTCCGTCAGGACCTTTGACAAGAACCCCCGTTAGCTTTTCCCATGAAAGGTTGGTGAGCAACGTGTAGTAGAAGCGAGCGTGATCCTTAATGTCCGTATCATCGTAATGAACCGACATGTATTGCAAAAGGTCAGCTAGCTCAATAAACACTTGGTCAATAGAAGGATGCTCCAAGAGGTTGCGGCAAACAGCGAGAACTGCGTTTCCAATTTGCCAGTTTCCTCTTTCACACAAATTGGAATTGAGGAGAACATTGAGAAGAAGATAGATTGTGTTCCTCTGTGTAATTTGGCCTTCTTTTGCCACCCTTTTCAACACTTTCAGGTGCCAACTCAAATTAGTAATCGTCAGTTGCAATGGAGGTATTTCCATAATGCATTTTTGAAGGCCGCTCAGCAACTTCACAGACCAGATGGTGTCACCCAGACATTCCTGGATTTGATCAGCAAGGCCAATCAGATTAGGAGCAAGGCGGCAATGTCTGGAATACAGGTCACACAGTTTCTTTATTAGCTTCTCAGCGAGTTCTTCCATGGCATTGAAGTGCATGAGAAAAATAAACAAGGCCCTAAAGGAGGTCACGACCACTTCTCTGCTACCATCGTTATCTATGATTTTTAGAAGGGCCATTATGTGATCGAATAAGTAACTGATTCCTTTGTCTGCTTCTCCCTCATCAGCTTCTAAGTGCACCAGACAGAGAAGGTTTAGTCTGCACAGCATGGTAGCACTGTCATTGAAAACAGTTGGAAGAAGCGATGCAGCCAGGCGTGGTGTAACCAGCACAGGTAAACTCTCTTCTGCCGTGCTGGATATGGGCCTGTTCTCAGGAAAGTGAAGGATGCAGTCCATATAGAAGAGTTTTTCTGGAATTCTCAAGAGCGGATGCTGCGCCATGCCCACCAGACGCTTGAGCAGGAAGTTCTCGTCTTCAGCGGTGAACAGGCTATCAGTAAAGGTGTCCTTCATGAAGAGGGTCGCATGCATGAGCTCCACTTCTGCAGTACCAAAAAGACGTAGAAGCTGTGACTTGAATAGTGCTGGAGAGAGTCCTGGCACCACGGCAACAATTTCCACGAGCTCCCTAAGTAGGGCAGACTGGGAAATGGGTGTTAGTAGGTAAGACTCCTCCAAGAGTGAGGACATTATAGTTTTGAGTTCCTTACAGTCCAAACCTGGCGGCAAGCGTGATACTTGCACCATCATGTTTACTGGCAACAAGGTCAAGGGTGTTGGATTATTTTTCCAGGCAAACCCTTCATTTCCTCCTAAGACACTCTTAAACTCTGCATCCGTTACATCTTTCTGGTTCGCTAAGATTCGTATGGCGTTCTTCAGTCCCAGTGTATAGAGCATGCAGTACGACTGATGGACAACTGTGGTTTCTCGCTGTTTCAGAAGATACAGAGCCTCTAATTTTTGAGAAAGAAGACCAGGATTACAGGTCTCCATTTCTTGTAGGCAGTCACAGGCAGTGGCCCTTATGGGCTGCTGGGCTAACCCACATCTGTAGTCATTTGTGTCCTGAATCGTCTGAAATAGAAGGTCTAACCAATCCTCAGCCATCTTTGTGCGAGCGGCCAGGCAAGATGTGCATACTATGATGTTAGTGATGGCCAGCATAACGTTGCACTTGAAGGTGACAGATTTCTGCGCTGTGTGGCTGAAAACTGACATGAGTTCAAGGGCAGTTTCCTCTCCCACAGAGACTGAGGGACACAGAATGGTTGGATGCTCCAGGAGCACAGACAGGATGAGTATCTTATGAACAAAAGAAGAAAACAAAATTATATTAACAAACTTTTAACTCTTGCATAAGTGTCCAACCATTTCCTTGTATGTTAAAACCGCCTACAGTCATATATCCCATATAACATATTTAGGTTAAATAGTATTTTCTTTTGTAAATTACACAAGTAAAAATACTGCATTAAAATAATGAGAATTATGCTTAACTGTCATGAAAATGTGAAAACGCTTTAGTGTGAAATGTCACCTGACATGCTTTTGTGAGAGGAACCCCATCAGACGTTTCTCTGCAATATTTATGCCACTTCCCTTTAACTCTTTGTTAATTTAACTATAAAATGCATTGTGATTTGGATATGTATTTTAATAACATTTTAGTGTGTCTGTTTTCATTACCTTGCGCTGATCGTTTGCTTTATCATTCCTCAGTTCGCGTAACAGTTCAGCGAGAAAACTTTCAGGGGTGGTGGAAGCCAAAAACTGAGACGGGCTCAGCAAAAAGGCTGATGTTTTTTTATCCCAGAGATCTCCAATGGTCATGATGGAGATGAACTGAGAGATCACAACAGCACAGTTCGTTGTCAATAGTATCGACGCTGTATATTGATTTGATAACGTGTCAAAGTACACGAATTAAAAGAGCAGACAAGCCATATAGTGTTATATTTACAAAATCACCTGTCAGATGCAACTTCAAACACGTAAATGTGTTAAATTACTATATAACTTCCATCTATCGTCGTCCGCAAAAATCACGTGTTCTCAAACTGTCATATGATAAACCAGGCAGCGATAGAATATCTTCACTTCAAAATAAATGTTTTTATTTTGGATTGTTTATTTGACGTAAAATACTTAATGTAATTATACCAAGTTATGTTTTACATATATAGTATTAAATGTATTTTTCTTTAATATTATTTGTATCTCGCTATTTCTTATCACATCTGTGTTTCTAATC
Source organism: Botia almorhae (assembly GCA_036877575.1). Lineage (NCBI taxonomy): Eukaryota > Metazoa > Chordata > Actinopteri > Cypriniformes > Botiidae > Botia > Botia almorhae. The sequence continues at coordinate 19,843 of JAZGTJ010004659.1, forward strand.
GCATATAACTGAACCCTTATTTTGACAGTAATGTGACCTTGTTTCTGATTCGCTTTACTGCCATCGTGTGGCGGTTTAAATTGTAAAGAAGTAGGTCAAAAAGAAACTTACAAATTAAACACATTTATTTAAAACAATAAGCTATCTGTGTTACATAAAACACCGTGGTTTATAATGAAATGCGACCTGCGTCTTTTTTTGAATTTTGTCCATATATTATTGCTACCATTATATATTAATTGCCAAATAATGCATTGTATATTGTGTGTGTTTGTGTGAGTGAGTTTTAATAATTCCATACTTGATATTTTTAACCTAAATTCAACATATATTAATTATAAGTTTATATTTACAACTTTGTTTTTGTTGTCATATTACCATTACCAGTAGATATTACTACAATATATATTATATAAAACAAATATACAATACACATATATCGTAAATGATAAAAAATTAACAATAACACTAAAATTAAAAATAACATTCATAATATGATGTTTGGACATCATCTTTTGATTTATCCATATAAAATGTAAACATAACTCATACGCATATCAGTTATATATATGAAAAATAAACAGACAATATGCCACATGTATTTTATTCTCTACATGTATAGAGATATTTTTAAGTGTAGAGTATTTTTTTAGATTTTGCAGTGTTTTAAATAAAGTACTTTATTTTCTTTAATATAACCAAATAGAAAAAAAATAAGAAAACTGGTATGAGATCTTCATGCAAATAACTTCAATTCTTTATAATACAAATAAATAAATTATATAAAACGATAAAGTGGCGCAGCCCGCAACTCGCCCCTGCTCGTTAGTACAGGAAACCCCGAGCTCTCGGACCTGCCAACGCCCGGTGCAGAGAAATAAACAGAAAGGATACGGTGAGTGCAAATGACTCTCATAATATTAATCATATTTCTCCTCCGATAACCAACGTCATCATTTGAACTGATAAAATATCGAATTATGACTGTTTACGGTACAAAAAGAGATATTTTTGATGGGCATTTACCGAATGCCACTGGAGGGACAGTTAGCACAGGCGGCTAGCTGAGGCTAAGGAGAACGGGTCAGATTTTACCTCAAACACTTTTACATTAACAATTATATTATTACAACATGGTTTAGTTGCTATTCAAAAGTCATGTTTCGTCTAGGGTACATTTGTAGGAAACATGAAGCCTTTTCTAGCTGTAAATCTATAATCCGTTGTGGACAGTCGCCTGTTAACGGCAGATAACTGTCATCGTTTATGTCATTATATTGTATCACATTGTTATGTGTGTTAACTGCGGGGTTGCGCCTTACAGGTGGATGGTCTTTAAATAAAAAGCATCACTGGGAATGGAAATATTTAGTATTCATTTATTATTAATTATTTGGCATTAAATCAGTGTTTGTGCGTGTGATCAGCCTGGATGAAATTTAAAAATTGTGTTACTATCGATTTCGGCAACATTTTCTAAATAAGCCACTTATCTAAACTCCATCCCGTTACAGAATTGTCACAAATATGTATTCATAGAGCACATCTGTATATACGTGGATGTGTGTGTATGCACATACACACTGTCAGTATGCACACGTATGTGCATGCAGTTGTGTCGATGATTTGTGATTTATGGTACTCTTCGTGTATGCATACATACATTGAAAGAGCACCAAGTTGTTGCTTTAAATGGTTAATCAGATTTGTGGTTCCATTGTGTTAGGGATATCTCTGACTTACTGCATACATTTACACTACAGTCCATGTTATTTTTTTGCACTGTTATTGACTTCTCGGCAGAAATGGAAAAAAAAGCCAGTACTCGACGATAATGATGTATACTTGAATCCACAGCACTGTTATAGATGGATTTCTCCTTGTAGGCCTAGAGATGCAAGCACACCAAAGCACTTGATTAGTCACTCTATAATACACTTATAAAATAAGTATGATGCTGTAATTGAATAAGAATTGGCCATAAGTTGTACTTGCATCATAATGTGTTTTGCAACAAGTTCCTCTCTTTACCGGTCATTGAGGAAAAGCTTTTTCCTGCCACTAATACATTGTTAAATTGTCAAAGGAAGGCCCTTAAATGATGTGGGTGTCTTAGAATAGACAAATCCAGCAAAGCACCAGAACTGTTATTAATTATTAGTATAAGAATACGTTCTCCATCCTAAAATTAGCTGGATTTGAGGAAAACAAAAAATTGGGGTAAAGTTGACTGAAAGCTAAAATCCACCCGGATTTTAAAGAGCAGGGATTTACTGTCTGCGTATGCATGTGGACCGGGGTCTTATTGTTTTTGGCAGTCTGTCGCTGGAACTGATCTGAAGTTTGGCCTTAATCCAGTTAATTTTGCTACAGAGTTTGACATTCGCGTTTATTCGTATGGAAATGTATTCTCGCTGTCATTGCTGTGGATATCGGTGGTGTTGTGAAATTTTTCTGTTTAGCATGTGAGTTACTTGGATATGATTCAGGGAGATGCTATAAAAATGTGTATTTTTGTATATACAGAAAGACAAACACAGGAGGCATCTTAGATTTTACGTGTTACGGTTTTAGTTGTGAGGTATAAGTTGTGTTGGATGGGTAGCAGCAGTCATCAGAGAGCTGTGGAGGTTGTTTTGCGTGTGGGTTTGCCTGTAATAGTAGATTGAGGTCAGGCTTTACTTCCGTAGTGTTTGGGGAGGGAAGGAAACAGCCGGGATGGGTTTCCATCTCCACGTCCTGTCCATCTGTGATCTTGTGAATGCTCAGCCTCTCACTGCTGCAGAGCTCTGCAGAGGCTCAGCCATCTTTCAAACGCGGCACAAACAGCAGGAAGTGGCCGTTTCGGTTTCACGCCTCTTCACACAGCTTCCCGTACCTGCACACACCGGGAGAAGGTGGTTGGTGTCCTTCCTCTTCTGCCTCAGTGTGTGTGCTACCCACAGGTTACGGGTCTTGGTTGTGTGGATGGTGGTTTAGCATACTGTCCCCCTATAAGTGATGAGACTGAAGCGATGACGTTATGCTTGAGATTAAAGCCGCAGTGACCCACAATTGGAATGGGGGAGGGGCCGACTCTCCCAGCAGGATGTGTTTTTAATAGGAGGGGTGTTTTTAATAGGAAATGTGTTGAAATGTTAGTTGTCTGTTATTATTTATGCTTCGGTTGTTGTTGGTTTTAAGTTTTATTGCGCTGTATGCAAAAACTGTTATTTTAATGTTTCTAGGCTTCTGTTTGGGTTGGAAAAATCTGCGCCTTTCAGTTAGGCTAGATCATTTGTTTTTATTGGCCTTTTTTGATGGTATCTCTTTCTCTTTCCTGGAAATAAAACACAGTGGCCCTAAAAGACACTTCTAAGCTTAAAAATGTACGTACTTTATTGCATTATATGAACAAAATGTCATCAAAAACCTCTGTGAACAAATGATTCTATTTTCTCAGCCAGTTTTACAATTACTTTAAACCATTTTTAGTAGACGTTTGGAGTGGGTTTTATCATTTTACCTCAAAAACATCTTTTGTGAAATATTTGGCCTAAAATACGCTATGCTATGTTTCTGTAAAGCAAATGCTTCTTGGTTTGATGTTGCGTTGTCTAATGCAGTGACATAAATGCAACACAGTTTTAGCAAAGTTTTTAGCACAGTTACATTACGCTAAGTTTGAATTGAAAACTGTCTAGTTAGTTTTAGGTCAATGCAGAGAGACTGCTGTCAGATGTTGTAGTGAAGCTTTTGCCGAAAAGAAAGTGAAAAATTTATGTTGGTTATACAACTTTTAGTTTATATATAGTGTATAAAAATTATTTGACATTTTCGTCCTGTACAAAGATGCACAAAGATTTGTTATGCATGCAACTTTAGACGCTAGTTTTGGCCGAGCACAATGCCACATGCGTCTCACATGTACACTTGTGTGTTTCTTGTTTGCAGACCTTGAATGAGAACAGAGGATTTATAAAAGCACAGCTATGCAGACGATCAAGTGTGTTGTTGTTGGTGATGGTGCCGTGGGTAAAACCTGTCTATTAATCTCCTATACAACTAATAAATTCCCTTCGGAATATGTACCAACGGTAAGTGCTGCTTATTTCTTTCCCTGTTAGTTTGATTTGATGCCTCTGTTGATTGTCTCGTTGTGACTTAACGTGTCCGTGCAAACTTCTATTTCAAAAGCGTTTTAGTGGCATTAAAGATTAGTTTTCTCCTTAATAATTCTTGTTGTATGAAAACAAAAGGTATGATTGTACAAAGGTATGATTGTTGAGAGTTTCTTGGCTTTCATTGCAGGTCTTTGATAACTATGCAGTTACGGTTATGATTGGTGGAGAGCCGTACACTCTCGGACTGTTTGACACTGCAGGTACAGTAAAACTCGATTCATTTTACATTTACATTTAGTCATTTAGCTGACACTTTTATCCAAAGCGACTTACAAATGAGGACAAGGAAGCAACTTCAATCACAATAAGTGGCAACAATGAATAATTTTAGAGCATATTTAACTAACGTTCTTCATAACTACGGTTAAAAATGCATTTGTTGCATACCAGTTCTTCTGTGCATTTTGCTGTATTTCTAAATTCATTTAAGGGTGTTCATAAGCTGATGGGAAGAAAACATGGTGATCGTCATTGTAATAGCAATGTGGTCTCAGGAGCTTTGCAGAATTCCACACATTCCTGTGGAGGGTGGTTGAGCTTGGAAATGCTTCGGAAGCGCTGTGGGACTGTTTCTATGCACCCTCGAGCGTGTGACTGTTCGGCCTTCATCAGCTGCTAGACTATGCACAGGCTTCCAGATACGTTATTCTTTATTGATGATTATTGATGTTTCCATGTGTTTGCAGGTCAGGAAGATTATGATAGATTACGACCCCTGAGCTACCCTCAGACAGATGTCTTCTTAGTCTGTTTTTCAGTTGTTTCGCCTTCCTCATTTGAAAACGTCAAAGAAAAGGTGAGCTTGATTCTTGCTTTTACTGCTGTTCCCACGGTTTTCTTTTATACTGCAATATATTGCCATTTCCTACCCGTCTTCACCTCCTAGAGTCTGAAATAGGTTCTGATTGGCTGCCTTTTTTGTTGCTTGTGTTTCACAGTACAGCATAACAATTTGTTGTAGGTCATTATGACCCAACAATTATGTCAAGCAAAGCATTAAGTCAATGTGTGAATTTGCTCTGCTCCTTTAGTGGGTACCTGAGATCACCCACCACTGTCCAAAGACCCCCTTCCTGCTGGTGGGGACACAGATTGATCTACGAGATGATCCCTCTACCATTGAGAAGCTTGCCAAGAACAAACAGAAGCCCATCACTCCGGAGACAGCAGAAAAGCTGGCGCGCGATTTGAAGGCCGTCAAATACGTGGAGTGCTCCGCTCTGACACAGGTGAGTGTTGTCTCGTCAAGCAGGACGCATAGATGATCATAAATGTTCATGAGCATCAGCATCTACATTACAGTCAAAAATATCCTGGGTGTTGTCTCGTGTAGCGTTACAGTTCCAAAGAGTGGTACATTTTAGTTAACTCATTTAACTTAGTATTGATTAATTAGCAGAAGCCAACGGTTGAAATAGTTAGGGGATAACGCGTTCGAATTAGCCGAGTCTAAATCCTTCTAGTTCTGTTTTTTTTAATTTTCTTTTCTATTTGTTCAAATCATCTACCTATAATGCAAGAAAGTGGAAGTATCATAGCGTCTGGACAGAGGCTCAGAGACGCTGTTGGTTTGGGTGATCAACTGATATGCGATTTGTTTTAATAATGTCACACTTGCTTGAGGTTGTGATCTGAAGTTCATCTGTCAATGGCCAGCTGCCTACTGCCTGTTGATGTTTAAATATTAGAATATATTTAGATGTGATTATTGTTATATTAGTAATTAACAAAAGCTACATGAAATGACATTAGAAGTGTCTTTAATGTGCATACGTGTAAAACTGAATATTTAGTGGGAAATAATGTAGACTGACACTTGATTTGATCTTTTATTGGATTGTAAGCAGCAGGGGTGTAATTATTAATTGACGTGGCCTTGTAAATGTGGTGTCATGAGCTGAACGTTTTTGAGTGTCAGCGATATACACTTTTAAGGAGCTCGGTCTATAAATGACGTACAATTGACTCGATAAACTGGGATTCCAAAAAGTCTTTTAACATTTAAAAACGATGCGCTTCACCTTTAAATCATAAGTGCCTGTACCAGTTTATCATTCTGTGCAACAAACTCTTGATTCTGCCCGTCTCTGCCTTCGGTTTCCTCTCACAGCTGCTGTGCTCTTATGAAATGTGCTAGTTCCTCTCTTACATCCTCTGGTGTCTGTAACTGCTAACCATGCTGCTTTATTCTCTTTCCCTCCCCTCCTGTCTTTGTAGCGAGGTCTGAAGAATGTATTTGATGAAGCTATCCTAGCTGCCCTCGAACCACCTGAAACGCAGCGAAAACGGAAGTGCTGTATATTCTAAACCCCCCCCCTCACTCTTTCTAATGCCCCCCCTACTTCCCAAATGTTTGCTGCTTCCTTTAGTTACCTCTTACTCTACAGAGACAACAAGATTCCTAATCTCTTAAGTGACGTTATGTAACTTATTTCACCACAACAGTTTTTCGCTTGTGCTTTATCTCGCTTATTTGTCTGTTGTTTCCATTGTTTTGGAGATTGCTAAAGCTAGACCGGGCTCTTGGCTATGACATTTGTCTCGTTTCTACAGTTTTGTTTGATTATTCTTGACTTTGAGTTTCAAAATAATGCGGAAGTTTACAGCGAGAGGTTGCGTACATGTAGATTTTGCTCTAAGTATTAATACGTTGCTTTAGACATTTAAAAATGAAACTTCATGGTCTTTGTTTCTTTATTTAAGAGCAGAAAGGCTGTAATGGTTCAGAACTTCGCTGCTCAGACTCCTCATTGCTTATGTCAGTGTATTTATTTTGTACTTCAACAATCTGTATCATGTAAAGTTAATTCTAATCTTAATATGGAAACAGGTTACAATCTGGTGCCATTCCTATCCATACATCGTATTGGGAGTTTAAACAACTTAATATAATCCTGTGAAATGATGTGTGCCAATAATAAAGGACAGCTGCAATTGTCATTGTTTGAAGCGTCTTTCTCATTATTATGTATTAACGCATTTGAATAAGAGGAATATGATTGGTTCTGGCAGGGGGTGTATATTTTTAAGGCATGTTTTATATTGTTAAACATTACCCACAGTGTCTTGTGCAAAGTGTACCTTTCATCCTCGTTTATGGTGAACAGTGAGACCATACAGCCTTCATTTCAGTCCTGCTAACCGCTTTGGACTTAAAAATATTTGAGTCCATTCTTCTGAAGGAATTTGCCTTCATACTGCATACATAATTGTTCAGTCAATTGTTTTCAAGGGGAAGTTCATTCTTACCCCACTTGAGGCACGTGCACCAAAAAGAGTATTGTACTTGTTTACTTTGGCTTCAGTCGTCACCTGACTTGGGTCAACAAGCAATGATCCGCAAGTCTCGTGAAGGTGTCACTCTTACTCTGTCCAGAAGAGGGCAGTCTTGTAGCATGTCCACAATACAGGTCGTTTTCCCTCAGGATCATTTGTCTCTGTGTGTGTTTGAGCTTCTGTTTGACTGGCCCTTCACCTTACCAACCCTTCGGTCTCTGAGCCTGTGTTTGCCTGCACTTCCACTTTCTTATTTGCACCCTGTTTTGTCAGACTGGCAGCTCAGCATGGCTATTTCAGTTTATTGCCGGGTCCAAACCAAACCGTTACAATTCGAGTATGGAGATGCTAAGACTGTATTGAAGTTTTTTTGATTTGCTGTTTGGTCATTAGGACATGTCCTGATGTTCATTTGCTTATTTTGCCTTTATTCCATTTAATGCTGTTTTTACTTGATTCCACTCTAAATCTGATTCATGTGGCATGTGCTTTTGTATAGGTCACATCCGCCATTTATTATTTTTTATTTAAATCATTTTATTGATATTTAATCTAGGGCTGGGCAATACATTTTATTTATGTATTTTTTTACAGGCAATGTAAATCTAAGCAACATCATTAATACTGCGATTAGTTTAATTTAAGTTTTTTTTAATGGTATTCTAAATAGTTTACGGCATATTTCTTAGAAACAATGTGATTTCTTGTTTTGCTAGTGTAAAGATGTCTTGGTAATCTATTAAATATCATTAAAAGCCTGTAAAAATCCTGTTTTTTTTTTTTTTTTGCTTTATCGCCCAGCCCTACTTATCCATTAGTTCTACTGTATCACTGGCCACTGCTCATTTTCATACATCCACCCAAAGTCTTCCAATCGTGTTCTCAGCAGAAGTCATTTCATTTCCATCCCTCTCATCCAGTTTAATTTGTGTCCGTCTGTGTGCTGACCCGTGTTGAGTGTCCAAATCTCCCTTGCTTTGTGTTCACAGAAAGGACTAAAGAACGTATTTGACGAGGCGATTTTGGCAGCCCTGGAGCCCCCCGAGCCCAAGAAGAAGCGCAAATGTGTTCTGCTATGAGCTCTTTCTGTACTCGTCACCCCCCTCGCTCATCCTCTTACCCCTCTGTGCTCTGCTAAAGCTGGTCCACAGCTTTACACTCTAAAAAAGCAATGTGTAAAAAAAACAAAAGTTGAGTTTCAATATTTGCTCTGCAATAAAGAATATAAAGAGTTACCCAACCATGCACACACACAACTAAACACACACATACAAAAATAACCCACATGCCCGATAATGTTAGTAAAGGGCCTTTTTAAGTTTGAGTTCCAGGGGTCTTACTTCTGTACTTCATGGTGAGATGCTGTCTCGGCTTGCCAGCTGAATTTCGTCACGTAAGTGGGTGAGTTTTATAGTAACGCTTCGCAGGCACTCAGTGATACGTCTTAAGTAGCTTTAGGTCGTACGTGTTTCTGTTGTGCTGTGCAGACATCGTGCAGTCGTCAAACGACCATCTTTCTGACCTAAACTGAGATGACCTGAACTAGCTCCAACGATAACGGCCACGTTGAGTCACCGAATTTCTAGACGCGCATAACCGCAATCCCTGCCTCACCTTCGAAAAATATCACCTGAAGTGCTTAGAATTAATAGCTCCCTTTTGTTTGCCAATTTCCCCATTTCATAGACATCTGAGACAGTGGCCCTGTATATGACTGATTTTTCTATGGATATTGTACTCCTCGCAGTGATTGGTCTATCTCGAGCAGGGATCTTTAACAGTGTTAGCAGACTATGTGGCGTGTTCTAATGCGTCGCTAGGGACCATGGAAGCTTTTGGTTTCAGAACTTGTGGTTTATGTAGATAAGCCTCCAGGTTCCTTCGGATAGGTTAACATTTAATAATAATGTAAGCTGACAGAAATTCATGTAGGCTTCAGTCGTTTTTACCAAATGTTTGGTTTTCTGTGTTTTTGTTTGTTTTTTTTCTGTTGCATTTTAATTTTCTTTGATAAAGCTCTTTTTCATTTGTGTAGGGGCTGGATCCTGGCAATTCTTTGATCTTCTTGTGATTTTTAAGGAAGAAAATAGAAATTCGTTTGAAAGTACGTATATATAGTATACCAGTGCAAGCAAAACTCTGTTAATCACTCAACAGAACCAAGTTCAGTAGTGCCGCACAGGTGGATCAAAGTATATTGATTTCCAGTCTTCCCCTCTTCCTAGTTTGTTTGTTTTTATTTTTGTTTTGGTGTACACCAAATGCTCTGTATGAAGTCTCACCTTTGTACTGTATATGCATTCTTCTGAGAAAAATATTAAACTTATACCTTAATTGCCTTTGATCATGTTCCAGTGCCTGTTTTAATGGCCCTGTCTTTAAGTGGTGTTTACATTAAATACTAAACGCTACCATGTGACAACTGCCATTTAAGAAACAAGATGAGTTGGTTTGAAGACATGTTTCTTGGGCAGAGACCTCCTTTCATCAGTGATTTTCATTCATGCTATGATTACACCAGGCTTTGTGACTTTAAAACTGTAGTTTCATGTTTTCATGAACCCCCCAGCTGCATAGCAAGTCAGTTGTGGTCAACATGATGCCCTGGTTTAACAATACTTGTTATAACGCTGTTCCACCAGCAGGTTGTGCGCTATGATATTATATATATATAAGTTGTGGTGATATATGTTTAGTGACTTGTCTAACACTTGGAATAGAACATCTGGGTTTCTTAAGTATTTAGGACTTTCTGGTTAACAGCCCTTATCATCTTATTGTCCACAATGCCACACC
>JAZGTJ010004660.1:0-30077 GCA_036877575.1 Botia almorhae
GGTAGAATCAATCTGTGTCAGTGGGAGAGGAATGAGTTTCACCTGTAGCTGTTGCCTGGCCTTTGGCATCCCGGCTCCCATTGACTTCCCGAGACTTCCTCCTCCAGACAGAACATTATTCTTCTGTTAAAAAGTCATTTATTTCCCATCTCTGACCAGCGGAGGATGAACATTAGTGATGTGACGCTCATATACAGTCTGAACAGAGAGAAATAAAACAACAGTGAGCTTGATTTCACAACTTATATTTGTGTAAATGATCAAGTTATATTCAAAACACACTCACAGCGACTTGTGTGGATGAGTTTGGGAGGGTCGGAGGCCATTATTCCCAGGAGAACAGGAAATTCCATCAGGATGCATGTGTACAGGGAACAGATGCTAAATGTATTGATTTCTGAGGTCTACACAGTAGCGTTTCTGCCCCCCTGAGACGGCGATCATTGTGAGTCTGCCTGTCTGAACTGCTCACATCCTCCTGAGGAAAATATCAATAACTTTAGGAGAGAAATAAGGCTATAAAGGTATTATAAACTCACAGATCTTACACTGAAGTGAAAAGTGAGGTAAAGCTAAACATTTACCCCGAGAGGCATTCACCATGACTGAGGCAGAGAAGACCAGCTGTGACCAGAATAATTTACTCATATATTTATAAATGCTAGTCAGCATGATCTTTCTGATGAAACTGGTTCACTAGGAAAGATTTGCTGGGCCATAATGAGGATTTCCTCGTATAACAGGGAGTGGTTGAAGTAGGGCAGTCATTTGAATATTTCATTAACTGTCAGACAAACACACACAGACAGAAACAACACATGTCTCCGTTTGTCCGGCTCAGTTTTGAGTGTGTGTGAATGTATAATGAAACGATGCCACATGAAATTTCCCCTCACTTCCTCTCACCCTCTGAGTGGAGTAAAAACACACGTAAAGATGACAGTCAGATCTCATCTGTCTCTCTGCTCTAACACAGCTCACCGAAGAATGAAAGCAGGAAAATAAAAGAACATGAAATAGATGAACTGCTATCAGCACCTGCTGAAGACCTTTAGTGCTTCCGCTCTGTGTCCTTCATTGATGATGTCACAGCAGTCAAAAGGAGTTTGCCAAACAGCCTGCGCTGAATTACAGCAACTGCAGAGGAGATAAAAACAGTAATTCTTTAAAGAAAGAACTACACGATGCAGTTTGACTTCATCCAAACCACTGTTTTCTAATGGTTTCATTACTAAAATCTTGTTCAACTGTTGAGACTGTTCAACTGTCATGTTCATCATTCTAAAAGTGAGTCTGTTATGAAATTAAAGAGCTATTGGCCAAGACTCACAGGGTATTAGAAATCTAAAAGTTCGTACTTGTCAGTGTTTCATATAACAAATTGAAATGCATTATGGGAAGTGGCAGAATAAGATGCAGGAAATGGACTGATGTACTCTTTAAATGTCCATTAGCTAATAATTTCCCCATAAACATTTAAAGAGACTTTATTTCAGAGTCCAACATCCCACAGAGCAATCACAATCACAGACATTGTTATCAATTATTGAATTATGAGTTAACTGTAATCTCATAGGCTGAGTCGTGGTGGTACAGAGTTATCTCGGCAATTAATCTGTTTCAAGCACAAATGTTGCTCCTAATGGAAAGATTACAGTCTGTGTAATATATAACAGACAGACGTGTGACGCCACTCAAAAACACCTGAACAAATGATACAGTAAAGTGCAGCTTTAGAAAAGCTCTTACTTTCAGATCATTCATAACAACCTGCATATTCCTCCTGCAGAAGACAAGCCCATCTGAGTTGATGAATGGTTATTGTTTTATGAAAGCAAAATGTATTGATCTGAGGTGGTCAGACTCGTTCTGATGAATAAGCACACAGTCAAAAGCAGACTGGAGGTTTTGATGTTGGCAATCATTGGCATTCTGTGTGATGTCATTGATAATGTCAGTAATCGAACAATCATTCGATTTTTTATAAAAAATCAAATCTAGAATATCTATATCTATATCTATGTCAGGGCACTTCGAATTTCACAGCCAGTTCTTGTCTGATAAACTGTCCTTAGATATTCAATGATATTTAAATGTAGTTTGACATAGAAAACTCATATAATATCTATAACGTGTTTATATACATTCATAGAAAACACATGAAAGATTAAAGGGCTCATATCATTTATTTTTCACCATTTTATCGTTTCCCCTGAGGTCCACTGATAATATTAGAGTTTGTGCAGGAGGAACAGTTGTAATTAAATTTGACATCACTGTGTACTCTTTCTCTTTGACCCTTACCATTAAACAATAGTTTAATGGTAAGTAGCTATTTCTGCTACTGTACTTCAATGGAAATGTGCTCTGTTATGATTAGCTGCGAGTTTTCTTTAGAAGTTTCTCACATTCAGTGCAGAAAAATGATCAAGAACTCAAATGTTTGAACTTATTTATTGTTTCTATGTATTTAGTAAAATAATGTTGGTGCACTTTAATCCTGTTAACCTAGTTATTGTTCTGTATCAGATCACTGAAAAAACAAAACAATACTTTCCAAAAGGAGGTAAAGCCTGAAGCACTGAAGAGTCAAAACTCTAGAAAACAACCTACAACTAAACTAAAAAATGAGTCAGTTGTCCATCAAACCATCAGAGCACTGAAGCTCATGGCAGTTAACTGTCGGACGCTGACACACTGTCCGTTTCTACAGCTGTGATCAAACACACGTCCTCTGACATCATTACAGGAAACACAACACTCACTACACAACGTGTGTGCTGAAGACACACACCAACACACAAGGCACACCTGATAAAGTGTGTCAAACTCTGTTTCTGACATTATTACAATTACAGGAAACACTTTTGATTCTGTCAGTTATGCAGTTAGGGCCTCTGAGCTGTATTACTGTATTTCATTTGTTAGTTTCTGTTGGGATTTGATAGCGCAATAGCTGCAGCAGTTAGCATGGCAGCTAAATTTCCCATGAACACGTCTAATGGTTGTCTGCCTGTGACCTTTGACACGCTCCTCTGAGGATGCTTTTCTCTGCAACACAGAACAGCGAGGCCTGGTGTGTGTTGATATACAGAACCAAACACGCCGATCAGATTTGTTCTGAACTCATGTGTGTCAGGGAGCGTTGTAAGATTTATGAGGGACTGATCAGAGTGGGACAACACTATAAAACTGTAGCTTATCAAACTACAAGCTACTCATTAACAACACAAACTACAGTCAGGCTACTCTTTCTTTTCAAACAGTGGTTAGCTACAATACAAGCTACAAACAAAAGCAGCTAATGGCATTTAAAAAGAACAGAATTTTAGAAGCAATAACTTTTACAATATATAACTAGATCATGTATTACTGTAATTAGAGCAGGGCAGTAAGTCTCTTTATCTGCCACAAAAGCAATGAGGAAATCAATTAAACAAACTTACACAGATAAACTTACACAAAACACAACTAATAAAACACACTATTTTAAATTTAAATAATTGTTTGAAAAATATACACTAATGAGCAGGTTTTATTAATCTGTCACAATTTTATTAATGGTTTTATTAATGTGTCAAATTAAGTTTAAAAATGTGACTTGGCAGATCCAGTCACTGAATTTTCCACAGCTTGTGAACTTGACTCCTCCTGGTGACTCTTGAACCGGCATCAGCTGCAAAGTGGACCAGACTTGATGCCACAAGTCAAAAGTCTGGCTGTGTGAGACCAGTTACTGCTCAACACTGTTGTATGTGCTCACACACAGCTGAGGTTGTGTGAGTGACACCAGGAGCAAAGCAGTGCAGCCTCCTGTGAATTAGCCCTGATTACAGGCCTGCTGGGCACCTCTCTCTCTCTCTCTCTTCCAGCGCTGGAGGCTGTGGGACACTCATAAAGATGGCATCTCCTCTTATTGCGGTCTGTCATTCTGTGTGTCTGTCAATAAGATGGTTAATACAGCCAAGAGACAAGAGGGAGCACTCAGAGCCACATTCTTCCTGCTAGTGTACAGACTGCCAATCAACTGCCAGAGGGACTGAGAGAAAATGAGCAAAGAGAGTGAAAGAGAGAGAGAGAGAGAGAGAGAGAGAGAGGTACAGGTGGGCTCAACTTGTCCTGTGGGGTCAGTGGTTATGGGGTAAAGTGTCCCATGCTTGTCTCTCTCTCCCTCAACTACTGTGACAGTTTGAGCTTCTTACAGTCAGAAATATCTGACTGTGCTGTCACACTTGTTGACCATGTGAGCTGGTGTAATTGGTGTGTGTGGGTCAGGTTTGCCAACACTGCTGGGACCAGCCAGCAGTCCCCACGACTAATCTGCCCCACGAGTAAGCAGCCAAAACAGCTCAGCTTAGAGGCAGAGGACCATTCACATCTTCTGCCAATAATGTAAAAATTATAGTAATGGTTTTACAGTAATAACTGCAGTGACTGTGGTTACTTGGCAGAAATATGATGAGTGTTTGAAGGACTACCATATAAAAGTGATCAATATTGTGTATGTGTAAATACACCCTGTAAATCAGAAAGAACAGGACAGACTCAGTGAGCCACATGGGCATGCAAAGTCACACAAAAACTGTGTGTGAGAGAGAGACAGAGAGAGAGAGAGAGAGATAGTGTGTCTTGAGGCGACTGTCTGTGTTAGAGACGCTGTGATATGCGTATTATAGAACAGAAGCTTTGCTCACAGCTCAGAGAGAGAACAGCAGTATTCCCAGAGAGACTGATTAACCCGAGCCTGTCAGTGTATGAAGGGGAAATGACGGGGGTCTTGTTGGGGCCTGTGTTCCTGAATAAGATGGAGGGCCATTGGCTATCAGCCTCACTGTTCAGGGGTCCCACACACAGGCTGCACCTGCAACAGGAAGTCTACAGTCCTACAGCTCTGGGTTCTCATCATTGAACCACATTTAGTGTTAATTATCTAAAGAACAAGTTGCTATGATTTTAGGTCAAACTTTACATGAATGCATTTAAAAGAAACATATATTACAACTGGTCACTAGTACTAGTACTTAGTGCATTTAGACTTTATCCATCAGGAGCTGATTATGGAAAGTCAGCTGATTGGAGGGGAGAGGCTAAAAAGAGGTTTGTGATGTCAGCCAAACAAGTAAGGTCATTTTTGGCATAGCAAGTTGCCACATTTCACTAAAACACTAAGACAAAACTGGACTAACATGCACAAAAGACCAGGAACAATCAATAAACATTAATCAGGATCAATTTTGATTTCATGTTGACTATGTAAACACACAAGTAGCAGCAGATCTCTGTAGCTTTCTCCAAACCAGACTTAACCCTTTAAAAACACTGTCATTCTACAGCTGTGAAGTATTCTTGTAACAGCTATGGTGTGCCTCAAGGACAACGTGACCTAAATGGAAACACAAACCCTCCTAAAGGTCCAACCACCAAACTGAGAGAAAACAATTCTTTCAACCCAATAATAGCACGACATGTCGGCACACCCGACCCACTCATCTTTACTGGAGGCCTGTGCCGGTGATCCACTGCAACCAGAGAGAAAAGATGTACTAGAAAGCCACCAGATCTGGAGTGAAACAGTAACCCTGCGAGGTGTGGAGACACACACACACTACACTGAGACCCTGCAGTGTCTTTCAGCCTGTAACCCACACACAGACACTCAAACCAGTGATGGGACACAGTTGAAGAGAGAGACAGTTGTCTGTGTGCTTTCTCTAGGGTTCCACGCCAATAGATCTTCATTAGAAATGATCTGTTCCATCAGCACCATTTAAAATCAACTCGCTGGACCAGCTTGGGCCAAATCTCACCCCCCCATTCACTTTAATTATTGATATGTGTATATTGCTGATTTCAGGCTTTTTCGTCACTCCCCAGCGTGTGCTTGAGAGAGGGGTGTATTTGTCCACTTCTGTGCTTGTTGTGACTCTAAACACGGTCTGCAGTGTGTCAGAATTCTGCGTGTGGTCTCCAGAGATGTGTTCTCAGCAGTTACTGCATCCACACGTGTGATTTCTCTGAGCGAYKCTGAGCGTTTGTGTGTGTGTTCAGTCTGCAGCTGTGACACCAAACACATGCAGCCAGAGCCGAGCAATGCTGGAGTGTGTAATAATACACACACACACTTACTGTTCAGTCAGAACAATCAGTGATTCTTTCTCTCATACATATACAACATGTATGTGTGCTTTAAACAAAAGTCCTCAAGAGAATGTAAACAATATGACCCAACATGTTTATTTCAAACCCAAACGTTAGCTTTCCTGTAGCTCAGTGGTTAGAGCATGGCGTTACCAACGCCAAGGTCATGGGTTCAATCCCAGGGATTGCACATACTCAATGTATAGTGATAAATCTGTAGCATAATGCAATGTAAGTCGCTTTGGATAAAAGCGTCTGCCAAATGCCTAAATATAAAAATGTAAATGTATATTTCAGCTGCTATAGACCTAGCGCGTTTTAAAATTCAGCTCCTAGAAGACAATGTAAAAGGACAGAAAGCAGTTTTCTTGTTTCCCAAAGCAAAGAGTAATGCTGCTCTCTACTGGTCAGAATCTGAATTACATGTTTTTATTTTCAGCCACGCACAAACACAGTAATATAAAGGACGAACAGAACAACAGTCAGATATTGACCTTTTGAAATAGTATGATGAATGAATCTGGAATATTTTAAGTGATTTCAGAATTGATTGTGAGAGAATGGATTATATTTTCATGAATGTTTTTAAAAATAACACCACTTCCCGAGGTAAAGATGTTTTCTAGTATGTTTGTCTCTGCTTCCCCCTTGTGGTCACATATCAAAACTTGTAGACAGATGAGCCAAACGGATAAATATTTGGCCGTTTATTGGCATTGACTGTAATGTATCTATTTATAACTTATTGTGTAAAAGGTTAATTTAATTCAAGCAATTATTTGTGCATTTAATTAATATGTATATGAATATTATATCTGCATGCATTAGATGTGGTTACAGCAATCGCCTGTAAAAACAAACTGTCATTAACCACAGAAGAGGCTTTAACAACATGGTAACTTGTCACGAGGGCTACAGTATATCAACAAGTATGACATCATCTCCCTGTTGCTTAATCCTGACTAGTGAACATCTTTATAAACATCTTTAACAAAGTCATAAATACATGATCAAAACATCACCTTCAAATCCAAACATGTTGTTTATCAACTCATCATCACGCTGTTCCAAACCGGCATGATGTTGTTTCATTCTGTGAAACTAAAGGAGAAAAATCTTCTGCATAGTGTCCATCATGTTTTCCTGGATAAAACATGCAGCAATGGTTTGTGCCAAACACAGAAACAGGTGTGATTTCATCTGTCAGCTAGTGAGAAGATCATATGTCTGAAATAAACATGAAATAATTGATAGCAGTTTTAATTCACACAATGAGATCTTTTTCAGTGTTATTGGAAATATTGAGAGTTCCTGTAGCTCAACTGGTACGTCTATGCTAGCAATAACACAGTTATGAGAACATATTGTGGTGAAATCTATACCTGCAGTAAGTCTCTTTGGATGAAAGCAAATATATAAATGTAGATATTCTTGTGTGGACGTATACAAACAAATGAGTGTGAGATGGATATTATTTGTGAGGAAATCCACAGCACTACAGGCTGTGTGCACCAGCTGGATATTGACAGATAATCAATCTTCAATATTCCGGTTCTAGTGCTTTTATAAAGACTTATACCATCAAAACAAGCATGGAAATGTGCACACATCATGTGAATCAAGACACATAAACACACATCTGCAGTCACAGACTTTGTATACAGGAGCATTTCCTCCCTCTGTACAGTATTAGCTCTATTGACTTGTCTAATGGGAGCCAAAGGTCCTGTCCCACAGGAGCGTCTCACTAATGGGAAAGAACGGAGTGCTGTCGAGGAGGATGTGTTCATACAGCAGGCCGAGAATTAAAGCCCTTTAACACCGTGACAGGATTTAAGAGTTCTTCATAATGTGAGCTGATGAAGAACAGGAAACTCTTTAATGAGGCTGAACGGTGAGAGACAGAATCATCTCAGGAGGGTGACGGTGCTACACTGCAGAGGCACAGCACTGCTGAGGCGCTGCACTGCTGAGGCGCTGCACTGCTGAGGCGCTGCACTGCTGAGGCGCTGCACTGCTGAGGCGCTGCACTGCTGAGGTGCTGGACTACAAATCAAATCTTTATAAGGTGCCGAATGATAGATAGATAAATAAATAGAAGGATGTGCTTCATCCCTCTTGATTCCTCTTGCTTAGGTACTCCTTTTATAAAGGTCTTTGTGTGCTTTATCCTTTAGCATACTTTTTCTCTTCATTTTGGCAGTAAAGGCACCTCAGCTCAAAGGTCGCAGCCCCAGACAACAGGTGGATGAGCACGATAACACAGACATCCTGTGAGGCAGCGAGCGAGAGAAAGGATGAGAGGGAAAACAAGCGGGCAGAGGAGATCGAGGTCACTGCAGTCGCTCTCCTGTTTCTATCTGGGGCTCTGTATCTCTATCTGCAGGGCTCGGTGTGCAGGAAACCGGCGATGGCTCGTTGTGGGCGGAGCTGAGCAGTACAATGGATCCACAGCAAACTGATAAGCTCTGAGAGTATTGTGTGAGGGGCTGGGGCTGCACCGGAGCAACACAAAGACCACATTGATACACGCTTCAGTGATAAGACAGGTCACGCAGGCATGGAGCCCTGGCGTTACATCACAGATCCAGGACACGCTCCGCTCTGCTTTACTGACTGTCCAGGTCGCTGGTCTCCCCCAACAAGGAAGGGCATTTTGGAAGCAATAAAATTAAAAAAACGACAAACACAGGTTACTTTGGGTTTCGATTTTGTTAACATACGAATGATCAGTTTAAGTCTGTGTGGTAAACAGATTTTTTAATGTTAATACTTTATCCTATCTCAATCTAATACCCATAAACAATTAATAATAAACGGATTGTTCACATAAATTTCAAAACACAGTGGCACTATCAAAACATCTCTTTGTTTTTTCTATTTATTTCAATGAACTATAATTACAGATTAAATATGATTTATAGAAATACATTGTAATTGTTGTACAGTTAAATCATTGACTTAATAGTGCACTGGGGTGCTGTATCGCTTCATGCGTTCAATAAAAAAATGAATTATACATATTATTGTACTTGTATTATACATATAATAAAGCTATAACTTGCTGTTATATGGACAACAGTTCATTGACAGAGGATCGACTCTAGTTATATTCCAGTTACTTTTTAATCATTGTTACCAGCATTTATTCAAAACCTAGCCAACAAGCAAGAACATGACAGAGCAGTGTTCAACACAATCTCCTTACTTTACCACGACTCGCAATGGTAAGTTTATAAAAATAATTTATAATTTGAGCTGTCAGGACATTTCAAATGTCAGATTGACTTGTGGTTACATCACATCTGTAAACAGAAAGAAGATCTGGCCACCATATTGTGTGTATGGTGGAGCACTTGTAGCTCCTTCTTACAGCTGTTTAGAATTTAAACTTGTCATCCAAGTTAAGAAAATAACTGCAAGCAACTTGCAATTTTATGTTTCGAACAGAGATGGCGATAGAGAGGTAAAAGCTTAAAATCAATTTTATTAATACAAAGTCATTCATACATTTTAAAAGTGTTTACATTATTAGAGACACTTTGTGTTCTGACACCAAACAGCTCCATTCCATCTGCTTCAAGAACTGAATTAAAAAGAATGCTTTTAGAAACTTTTGAAAAGGTGAACAAAGGTTAACTGAGTTACAAATCTCTTTTTGTTCTCACCTGGCCTTTATAGAGGGCAGACTCAAGGTGAGCCCAAGTTCTTCTTGTAGGCTCAGCGCTTTGACTTTGTTTTGCTCTGTTTTTTCTGTTTTTCCCCTGAGCTGGCAGGTTTTAGATGAAGACGCCCCATTCTGTGTGCCAGCCGTTTAAAGAGTATTTACTCTCGGCCATATGGCAGCCGAAGCAGCCCGCCCCGCTCCTTAACATCAACAGTCAGTGATTAGCATGTTTGGGCTAGCTGAAGAGAGGAGCTGCGCGTGTGGTAATATTAATCATTGTGCTGCATCTGTGCGGACAGCAGAGGCATGGCAGGATGCCGCACTGCTGCCCTCGTTTTCTGCTTGGGCGACTGGGTAATGACTCGACCTTTACCGCCACATCCTGTGCAATGATCACGAATAAACGCTGCAACCGAATGGCCTATTAGATGTGACCAAAAACAGGCTGATAAAACCCAGAATAATGACACAACAAGCTGAAAAGAAAGGCCCTCCCCCGTGTGAGCAGGCAAACTGACGGTGATGTAAAGGAAAATTTGACCCTATACTTTTATCATCACTATATTTTTTTAACTGCAGGTGAGATTGTGATGCACATCAGTTTATTCTGAAGGCAGTTTATTCTGTTTAAATTAGACTGGAATATGTTTTCAGCATATTTCTTTGCACATCTGGCCATTGTGACTTTACAATGCTGGCTCTTCAAAATAAAGTTACAATATGCGATTATGTTAGCAATTATTTAGGAATTATAATGTATTATATACTACCTGACAGACAGCACTGAACAGGTGCTGAGAAACACCTGACACCTGACAGCCCATGGTTGTGTAATGGTGGCCAATCAGAAACGCTCTCTGCCTGCCAATGATCTGGCACAAGACTTACATCAGTGTATAGAAATCATTAGTGCACCACTGCGATCAGTCACGCTTCCTTCAGACACTGTTTTCTTCACACATGAAAACATGTTTTATTAGAGTAAACAGCACAGACTGTGTTAGTACCTCCTGACAGTCCAGTAGGTGAAGGCTGACTCTTCAGAAAATGTATTCAAAATGAACTGGTGAATAACAAGTGACAAAATTAAGCATTATTTCAGAGAAAACTGAAAAGAGAAGTGAAATGATGACCGCGTCATCAGACAGGCTGCTTAACAGTGACGACAACTGTTACCCAGACAGAGACTGTGCGCTGTTGTGCGAGAGAAACAAACAAGGAGGTCATTCTATTGCTTTTAACTTTCTCTCAGAAAAAAAATATACTTTAATGTAAACATAGATGAAAGCACAGCACAACCGCTTTAACTTACGTGTAAAGTGTTTTATTCCAAACTACATCCCGGTTATTAATGGGATTTTAGTAGAGCACACTTTTCTCTGTTGCCTGACAACAGTAACAGCAAAAACTGTATTAAAACACAGTATGCGTAAGTTTGCACACATAGCAAGCGAAACAAACAAATGTGAAGCGATAGAAACGTGAGATAGAAACGACGAGATAGACCGCGATTGCGTCATGAATATGCTAATTAGCGCATGACATCATATAACAACTTTCCGAGCAGGCGATAAATACTTGAAATAAAAATAGTGGGCCACGGTGGTGTTAAAGCAACTGGACAGCAGAGAGACTTTGAAATGTAGAAATATAAATTCAACGTGTTGCGTCTCGAACAAGACATCATATGTAGATGTGCTACAGTGAAGGTCTGGAGGAGGGAGTGTTTACACACTGTATGTGAGTAGATGTTAATGGATGGGGCCCTCCATTCATTTATAAAGCGTTGTGTTGGTTATATTGTAAAGTTTGCACCGGTTGTCTAATTGAGGAGGGTGAGATTGAAACGTACTGCTAGATTATATGTATATGTATATCGATATGGATTTACATATCATCTTCTTGTAACACCCCTCCACTTACACCTGCTTTGGAGGGATCAATCCGAAGCGATGCATCGCTATGCTAACTTTTCTATGGCTTTAGTTTGCAGCGGGTTAATGATTAATTTACACTTATTTAACACATTGAAATGTTTCAAGAATGGACGCAACACTTGTCTATAATTATTATTAGCGTATTAATGATTGTTATTGTCATACGTAGTAGTGTGATCAAAGCACTTCTGAACCCGGTGTGATCTGAGACAGCCGCCTCCATATCACCTACATGAAATGAATGTCTTACAAATAAGGGGGTATTTAACATTTCCTTTAAAAGCCAGTGTTGGTTAGAAGCGTCTTACGGGCTACTGATATCAGGCAGAAGCATTATTCTGTTTGTGTGTTATTTTAGTCAGGTTATGATAAGTTTAAAAAGTAAGTCTAAGGTAAGTCTAAAAAGTGACTGGTAAGTGTCACAGCACGTTTTTTAAAGATTTTCTTGCAAGTGTATATAATATGTATATGTAATATAGAATTTTTAGAATGTTTTTATGCATTTGATCCCTCGTCTGTCAAACCATGTATACTTACGGTCAGTAAAAATTGTTAGTGTGTCATTTAGCCTGATACTACCTCTCATACACTGAATAGTAGAGTACAAAGTACATAGTGTACAGTAAGTCATTTGGGACACAACTCTGGACACAAATTATCGTGGACATTATTGAGTGGGCCCATTCAATCCCATAATGCATCACAATTACATCATGTACACTCATTGGCTAGCTGCTATGTCTCAGCATACCATGTTTCATTCCTATAAGTGGACTGTGTTTATGAAGTACAGTAGGGAATAGAGAATGAGAATATAAAGGCTAAGCTTAAATGTTGAGTTTACAATCAGTAACCGAAAATCATTAATGGTGCACGTTTAACTTTATAGCAGTTAGGTAAACTGTAAAGATTGAGCAGTGTTTTATCACGACTGCCTCTAGATATGTTAAATTACTAAGTTTTTAACAGTTATGCTCACCTTTTCATGGCAAGTATTGCAACCATGGCAACAGCATTGTAATCGGTAATAATTGCATGATAAACACAGAACTGAATTCATTGACTGTGCTGAAGAGTTATGGAGGATGTGTAAGCACTGCTTTATGAACTTTCCCAGTTAAATACATGTAGTGTTACCATGGAAAACATCACATGCAGGAGTGAATTTACGTATGGGAGGTTACACAGCAGTCATGGTACATAAGCAATAGAAAATGTTACATGTGAGGTTGCAAATTACCATAGAAAACCAGCACCATGATTTTATTTTATTAAATGAATAAAAGCATTAAATCCAACAAAGGAAATCTGTATTGCTCAGATAAAAGCTCTTTCGTTTAAGTATCAGTTTTGTCTCAGAGGTTCCTCTTAAAGTTCCTTAGAAGAATAAAAATAAGACGAAAATGTATTATAAGTCTTCTGAACTGTCGTCTAAATTGTTGACGACAGTGTTTAAGGCTATGAGATTGAGGTTTATTGATGACTAGGTGGCTCACGTTATTTGGTCTTATCAGTTAAACATTGATAAATGTTTAATTTCACATTGACATCTTTGACTGTTGATCGTTGACTTTAACTACACACAAACACACACATGTACACACTCACTGCACTGTTCCTTCATTACACTGCTGGAGAAATGAAAAGACATCAAATAAGACAATACTGCAGCTAATTATTTTTCCCAAAGTGCGTCATAGTTACTGCTGATTTTACTACAGCTGCAATTAAGGGGGCAGTTTTTTCAGAGGTTGAAAATGTAAATTTTGATGCATTCATCTGTCACTTGTCTCAAGTTAGACAGGTTGTGTGTCCCTCATTCCTAAGAACCAGAAACAAGTCTACACAAGGTAAACAAGTGCAACCCAGATGACATTTCATAGGGCTTCATTTACAGAGAAGTTATATTTTGTGCTGTGAACTACTGGCAGCCAAGAAGCCATCGAAATTCAGTTTTCTACTATATTAACTATTTTGGTTCTGTGTTGGGTCCTGAAGCAGAACCAGTTAGAATTTCTGTTATATACTGTGCCAAAATGGGATTAGTGTGTATTCTGGAGGTGTCTGAATGGCAGACCTGAAGTATGAGTTTGTGTGAAGCGTTCTTTAGTAAGATGCAATTTTTGTGTAGTGTACTGTACTGGGTTATTTAATACTTAAAAGTATGTACTTTATCAACCATGCAGTATATACTGTAGTTTTCGTTCGTTACAACCCTGATCACATCTGTGGTTGTGTTTTAAATTAAAAGCTATCTTACTGTTTACATCTGTGCAGTGTGGAGTATGTATTATATTCAAAACAGTATACAATAACAGTAAACATTCGTTCATAAATGTTGTCACATGATCTCACTATGTTTGGTTCAAAAACTGCTGTCCAGTTTTTATCTTGGAAAATAAAATCTTTATTTTGCATTTTTTTTAATCCAGTTTTGTTAAAAAAAGACTTAACATTTGATAGTGCAATCAAACAACTGCTGATGGTGTAATTAATACTCTGAAAGACTCACTGGACTGCATTAATTGTGGGATACAGGATTCCACTCATCAGAACTTCAGAATTGTAGTAAATGTACTACTTGCTATTCTACACAGCCAGAGCCCATTCATGTCTGTTCTTTGTCTTTCCTCAGACTGGTTTACTACAGATTGCCCATAATAACCACCTTCAAACTCTACACTGTACTGGTTAAGCAGAGCCATGTACAGTAGAACTGGGATGTTACTACATTTTATTTGATCATCATCATTATAATGCTGTCTGTCTGTCTTTGTCTTCAACATAATTTGCTTTAATTTGTTCTCGCCCTCTCACAGAACAATAAAAAGCCTGCAGTCTTTCCCTTGAGGATTTGGGCCTCTTAATAAGATACAGCCAAGGCCACTGTTTCTCTGATGGTGTCATCTCCTTAATTACAATTCTCATTATTTGTGGCGCAGTAGAACTGAATCTACAGTTGCTATAAGATCAAACGCATCATCTAAACTCTGAGATCATATGTTGACACTGTAATATGTTTGACTGTTTTTATGAAGAGATGTGGATGTTTCTGAGCAGAGCTGCAGTAATATCAGTTGTCATCAGATAACACTGAGCTGTGTAATATAGGTTTGTCTGTTCTGATGGTTTTATTTCTTTTACCACTACTTGCAGAAATACATGATTGCAGTGTGTTTTTCACTAACCAGTGTGTAATTGACTGTTGTCACAGACAGCTGGTTTGTTACATACCGCTACTACATTGATGTTTTTTACACTGTATTACTCATATTGACTGCAGTCACCAGTTAAACGTAAAGATTACTTGAACAAAATTAATGATAATAACAGAATTTAATATTGCTGCAGTGTTTGTCTCAATGTGGGGCTGATTTTTTTCCTGTGTTGTAATTGTGGAAATTCTGTTGTGTGTCTGATACTGCATGTGTCTAAAAGCGCTGGGCATTGTGGGTATTCTCCGGGTGAGCTTTCACCTTAGTAAGAAATAGAACAGTGAATTAAAATAACAGGAGGAGTTCTGTTCCAGCATTACCATGGTGATATGTAATGGGGCATTTGTAAATATATGGCAGTTAGGTCTCAATTATCTCTGCGTGACCTCGCCGTTGTTACAGGAGCAGACGTGTTCCTTGTACCCACAGACAAAGAGCACACAAAGATTATGAACTCCTGAAAAATGCAATACAAATATTTTAGTTAGTTGTACATTTAAAAAAGATCAAATCTTTTATAATCTTTTTTCAAATCTTTTTGCAGAGAAGATTTGTTGACAGCTAAATTAGATAACTGTTAGACAGCATTTGGCAGCTTTTGGTTCTGGACGAAGTTTCCTGTAAGCCATGGAAGTGAACCTGTGAAGTTTCACTTTCTATTGCATGTGAGAAATCCACAATGTGTGTTTGAAAAACAAGCAAGCTCCTTTATAATCACCCCGCCTCTCTCTCTCTTTCTCTCTCTCTCTTTCTCTTACCTCTTTCTCCCACCTGTTGGTAAGAATACTTTCTACAGGCTGTAGCGATATTAATTTAATACCACAGTGACTGTTTCCAAAACCACTTTACATGCTAAAATGAGCTCAGCTTTAAAGTATCTTGAAAACCAGCTGTGTTGTAGATGAGACTCAGTGTGAAAGAAGGTGTGTGGTCATATTTCGCTTAGACAACTTTTACTTAATGATTATAATAAATCTATTTTAAACGCTGTTCACAGCTGAAGCATCTCACATTTGTCTCTTTAGACAGAAAGCATTTTAAAAAGAGATTTCTCGGGTTGATCTACAGCAAAACAGATATCAGTGGTAAACAGGAAATCTATCAGTGGAAATAACAGAAACCAGTGTATGTAGTGAATGTAATACAGTGTAACATGAGATTTGTTCCATCTGTTACTTTAAAGAGTATAAATATACGTAATATAAGTAATGGAGCTCTTTTGATTAAAGATTTCCAGTGCAGTGAATAGAAACATTATATATACAGTATATGTGTCTTTTCTGGTACTCGAACCCACAGCCTTTGTGTGGCTTACAGTCGAGCTAAAACAGACAGAGCTGGGAAACAAACAATGATCACAGGGATTGAATGAACTGTTGTGATATTACTGTATATAAAATGGCTGAGTGTCTTTCTTCATAACAGCACAATCAGCAGATGGCAGCCTAACACCACCACACTACTCTTCCCCTCGCTCTCTTTCTGTCACTCGTCTCTTTCTGTCACTCGTCTCTTTCTGTCACTCGCTCTCTTTCTGTCACTCGCTCTCTTTCTGTCACTCGCTCTCTTTCTGTCACTCGTCTCTTTCTGTCACTCGCTCTCTTTCTGTCACTCGCTCTCTCAGCCTTTGGTTTCTTCCTTCTGTTTGCTTAGAGAGGTGGGACACTAGAGATTCATTACATGTAACCACTACCTGGGCTTAGTGCACAGGCCTCAAATGAAGTGGCACTAATATGAGGATTACATCAACAAATCCTCCGTAGCTTTTCTCCCTCATCTGCTCACAGGTGAAAAAGCAGCGAGGAAGACGCCACGAGCAGACACAGTTTTCCATCCCACTCATCACCCTTAATGAGGAACCCATTCAAACACGAGCTTTTCAGTCTCTTAGTTTGTGTGTCTTTAGACACTGAGTCATGGCCTTTAAGTTGAATAAGACCAAAAAACAAAACTTGAATTTTTAAAGAAAAACCTCAAGAAATCTAAAGAAGACCAGAAGAGTTTTTGAGAGAGACCAAAAACAAACTATTCAAACTCTTACAAAGTGGCGCTTTGTGGACAACGATGCTTTATTAGTTAATACATTCAGTTCTGAGTTTTGAAAGCAATACTGACTTGTGCCTTAGCTTGCTAAGGCCAGAGCCCTGTTAGTTAAAACATGAAAGCTTGTCCTTGTGTTGTTGTAAAAGTGAGTTTTTGGAGTTCTAATCGCTTGATCCATCCTGAGAAATTGGGGTGATGGTGTTTCTAAATACAAAAGAAATCATTCAGGGTTTATGTTTCTTATCTCAAAAATACAAAAGGATTTTGTAAGAAAATTGCTGAGCGTAGAGCAAATTACTGATAAACAAGCAACGCTCATGTGCCACGTACACAACAGTAATCGCTGTTATTTGTTTACATGGGTGTTATTTGCAGTTATTTGTACAACGCTAAAATTTGTCCCAAAATCACAATTTTTCGCATTCTTTTACACGGGCGGCCAATCAAAAGTGTTCTGTGTTTTCTACAGAATATCACTGTAGATGTTTTCACCAGTGCACAGTTTTGTTTTGGGGGACTATTTCTCTTTGTCTCAGTTGATTGGATAGTCTTTCAGAAGAGTGTCAGTAAAGCAAAGATGGCAGAGAGCCGTATACTCTCAGAGCTGTGTGCGTCAGCCGAGGAACTGCCTTCAAGATGAATAGGAATGCTAATGGATTGTTCTCTCCAGGTATTATAGACATTATTGGTTGTGTCTATTGATTAGTCTTATCAAAGAGAATTCTACAAATATAGGCATTTGAATTATTGATAGACATGAAACACATTCCCCGAAGGCATGTGAACTTTCTCAGTGTCCACTAATCTTTCAGCTCAGCAGAGCCTCAATCATTCAGAACATGAGAGAGGTATATACAACAGAACGCAGGGGTCTGTTTTTAACTGTATTGAACGCAGTGCAGTGGGGCTCTGTGACGTCTGTCTGCATGTGTTGTGTCTGCATGTGGGTGTCGTGCTGCTGTAAAAGGCAGCAATTTAAAGAGGCATCTTGTCTAAGAAAAAAAATTACTAGATGATAAACTAGTCTTTCTCACTAATTGACTATTGTTGAACAACTTGTTAACCCATTACTCATCTAGATAAGTTAAACAGTTGCAGGAGATATAAAAATTCACAATCCTACAATGAAAATTCAGTGACCATTTATCTTAATGTTGTTTCAAGCTTCTTTTACCTTCTCCCCTGGAACACAAAGCGTTTTCCCCACACAGTGAAAGTAAATGATGAGTGATCAGTCAATAACGTTCTGCCTGACATCTGCTGTTGTGTCATACAGATCTACAGCAGCGTGATGGGTGAACAAACCTGTGAGAGGATGCAGAACTGAGCATCAGAATATGTAATCCTGAGACCTCTGCTGCTATTATTCATTCACACACTTCACACACACAATAACACAGTGTCAGGTGTGTGAGCGTTATGAAGCACAAACGGGCATCAGCCACACCCTCGACACCCGTGCTGGAGCTTTCAGGGATAGATGTATGTGACAGTTCCTCTTTGACAGCCGTATTCCTTTGACACTTCATTAATTTTCTTTAATTAGAAAGAATACATAGAAAAGTGAATGACGAACACCCGCGTCTGCAGGCCGTAACGCAGGGCCTAATGGAACACATGCATGTCTGTTGCCACACTCACATCAATTATCTGCGAACATTCTCAGGAAATAAGAGCTAATGTCTCAATCACAGAGAATATATGTATACAGATGATCAGAGAGCTTTTAAATATCAGCACAGTTTTTCACCATGAACAGTTTTGGTAAATTTAGCCAAATTTGATGAGATTACAGGCAAGCAGACATGGAGCGGCTCTGCAAAAATGAGAAAAAAAGTTTAATTAGAAAGTTGTGTGCTGGTCTGAAATACTCCATCTAAATGACATGCTGGCCTGTTCCCAGAAATGTGCAAGAAGCAATAATCACTGTCATAATTACTAGCTGTCATGTGTAACTCTACATAGCATTGGAAACTGACCATCCAGCACCCAGCAGTACATTTGTACTATTGTCTGAAACCTTTCTGGTTTTATTTTACTTTACTTTAAGATTTGACTGTATATGAATGTCGCATTGCTCAAGGGCTTGTTTTTCTGGTAATTCTTGAGATGTTTTACTGTTATGCATTGTTATGCATTGTTATGTTTTACTGTTAAGCAACAGCTTGATGGTTGGATTTACAGTTTATTAATTCAGTAAATGCTTTTTCCCCAAAGCAGTCTCTTGCATATCAAATTCTGCAATACAGCATTTCAAAACTTGCTAGAAACCAGAGAAGGATTTTATTAGCCAGATGTTCTTTCACAAGTTCAAAAGCTCTTCAGAAAATTCTCTTGTAGGAGTTGCATCTTTAGATGTTTCTTGAGAAGATTATTTCTCCATTAGAAACAGATTAGATTCAAGTATTGCAGAGACCTTTAAGGAGATCTGTACTACCTAAAGAATTTTCTGTTTCACAGAGGTACGCCGTTCGAGGTCTTTTGTGTTTGTGGTGCCATCAGCCAGTCACAGTCACAACTATTCCAAGCTGTGATATAAACAACTGCAAGCTGGCAAAATATCAAATTATTTCATGTTTTTTTTAACTGTTTGCATTTATCAATGAAGATGGACTTTAAAGTCTTGTTTAGACACCATGGGGCATCATGTGAAATGTAGGAGGTTACTACACAAATGAAGTTTAGATTCATGATGCAAATTTGGTCATCATAACCATAACACACTGTTCAGTCAGACCCCTCACTCTCTTTCCCTCCTGTATGCAACATTTGTTGCGTGTACAGAGTGAAGTGTGCCTGTCTTTCACTCTCCAGCACACATTTAGGCTCCATTCCAAAACCAGTTGGCTGCCTCACTGTCTACTTTTAAGATGGCATGCTAGAACCTCCGATTTGGAACGTTTTCCATAGCCAGCAACTTCTACGTCATACAAATATCTCTCTTTTTTAGTAAGGCTCTTAGCTTTAAAATGTTTGACCTAGAGAGAGTCATTTTGACCTTTTAATATGACACCCAGAAAATGGAACCAAGTTCCATTCCAAGTGCTGTGTGTCTGTCTCATTATGTTCTTGATCTAGGACGTTCTCTCATGTCTCTTTTGTACATGGCAACTTTTTCATATGACGTTGTTTAATCTTGGCAAGCTGACATTGTTTAAAAAATCGATTTCACCACTATTTGATAGAAGATTAAACGTTTTGAATGAAATAAGCCCAAACAAAACACAAATACCGAATTGCATATTTCAAAGTGATTATCACCCGTGTTCAGCTGTGAAAGGGTAATTGCGATCTTGATTGCACCCCTCTGTGCTGTCCTCTTTTTCATTTAACCTTTGACCCTGGCGATATTTCCCCCGCATAAGCGTCTCCATCTCAGGACTTCTAAGAAGGTAATGTATTCAGATTCCCGACAAGGTGATAACAAAATTACCTGACGTCTTCAGATTTATTGCTGTATTTTCTTATTATCGGCGAAGGAATATGGGCAAATGCTGCTCCATAAATCATTTTTGGAGAAATGCCTGGCCTACTGTTATTATTTTTTTGTCTTTTTTCTGGGGCTGTTCTTTTTTGATTGGGAAATAAATTGCAGCCTCATTTCAGATGGATGGAAATGAAGTGGCGTCTCAGGCCATGCGGCGCATCTCTCTCTTATACGAGCGTGCGTTGATAGGGAAATTTTCCCAAGCGCTGCATGCAACGTTTTGCGCTCAATACTGATTATTGCTCATTGGCTCTGATGGTTTCTGCCTGGACTCCTGCAGTTTGTAATATTTGTTCTTTCTGTTGAGGAGGCACTTCATCGTCTTCCTCTGTCTGTTTTTCCAGGCGGACACCAGGCTCCTCCTTCCATTATCTCCGGTGGAGTTTTAGTGTTCCATCACATATGTTCTCGCACCCACTGGAGTTCAAGTGCAGTGGAACAGTGTCAACGGTTGATTGAAGTCTTTCTTCATGTGCCAGGACTCTTAAAATCGCTAGCCCGACGTCCTGGGGCTATTGTGTCATCCAGTTGGGCTACCAAAATGTATTTACGCCCTGCCTGTCGGGCTATCTTATATATTGCACTACGTTTGCATTCTCTCACAAATTTTGTTGGGTAATTATGTTGTATGTAATTTTCGGGCGCCGAGGAGCCACTATTAATATGTGGGGTACTGAAATCACATTTGAATGCGCGCTCGCTTTCAACTTTCATTTTTAATTCACGACCGCGCGAACTGTGTATCAGTGACGCTCGTCCTGTCAGTCATTACTTTACCTTCACGTGACCAGTGAAATCTCCCGCAGCAAGATTAAACATGTGATAGAGAGCGCATGCGCAGTGGAGAGAAAATCACAGATAGTTGTGTGAAAATAAGAGGCGCATGAATTTACGCAGGTATTTCAGTTCTGAAGTGGAGAGTGATGCACAGATAAAGAAACTGATGAAGGAGATGTTATGACCTCAACATCGAGTGGCATTTTCTTATCTGTGACTTCACTTGATATTTCAGATTCAAGTTCATAGAAATTTTAGTTCAGTTAGAACTACATATTTGTATTGATGGTTGTAATTTGATTATTTTATACGATTGTTGTTATTTGTGTTATGAAAGTTTTTGATTGATGTTTTGTCAACAATATTCTACATTAAAAATGTCTTACATTCATTTGGGCTACCAAAATCTGTTCCTGCCTGAAGAGTTAGCAGGGATTTTGAAATTTTGCAAGCCCTGCATGCTATTGAGAAGAACATCTGCAGGGGTTAAAGTAGTTGCATGTTTTATTCAGTTCTTATGTTGAAATGCATAAATGGATGTTGACTGCACGTCATGGTGACCTTTCGCGATGCCTACAGCCGACCCTGGAGACAACATGCCTGTAAATATTTATGGCTTGTTGATCTCACGGAAGGTCGTGACATGAGGCTGTGCTTCATCTTGTAGACAAATATGTACTTCCTCCCCAGAGCCCTAGAGCAGGAGATATATTAGAGTGCATCCTGCTTTAGCCACAAATGGGGTGAATATTTGCACGTGCTGTAAAGAATCCTAAAGTACCTCAGTCCTTTAAAGGAGAATTTGACTGAAAGTGCTATGGCAGAACCATTGAACAGCAGTTGTACTGTGTCAGTTAGATCTTTGAAACAGACTATTAAAGTGGGAGGGAGCAGATACCAAATACCAAGAACGTCTTACTTTTAGCTCAAATTTTAGGTTAAGCTTTATCTCAAAATGGTTGGTGTCCTCACCATCTTAACTGTGAGAACATTGTTTGTGCACCAGAAGTTTAACTAACACCTTGGCTACGCTGGTGACTTGATTGGACCAGTGGCAAACTAGCACTAACTAGCATAAACCAGCCTGGCTCATCACAGAGATTCATGCTTGTTTTCAGTCACCTCTTTACCACAGTTTAGTAGAGAATTATCTAAAAACATGATTAAAGTGATGCCTGAGGGAAGCCATTGTTTTTAAAGACTGAATCATTGATGGTGGAACGAGACATTAAACTCTCTGTTTTCTTGTTCGAGGGTGTGTTACGCACGCTGCCCATTTTAAAACTCATTTTGCTTTTGGTACTTGCACTGCACACCTTTCAGGAAGCTACACGAGCCACATTATCATGGCCTAATGGAAAGAGGCTGACAAAGACATCAGTGATAGAGCCAAATTACTGCCCTGCTATCTCTAAACTTTCTTTAGGGAACAGAGTGAGTGACCTTCCCTCAGAGGACATGCGGTTTTAAAGTTGATATTATGTTTTCATTCCCAAGAGCAGTTAATCATGACGCAGCACACCTGACTTGAAATATTCAGGGATCACTGAATTAAGTGTGTGATACAGTAACTGAATGTGTTGGAAACAAGCCATTATTATTGGATGTTATGCAGGGCTCTTTTTTTGCCATAGTTGTGACTACAATGGAAGTACATTATTATGAGAAATTTGAATGGATTATTTATGGTTGAATTAATTATTTATGGCCTGTTAGCTTACTGTTGCTCAAACTTTGTGTTAGGGATCTGAACAGACATATGGAGGAGGAAACCTAGCTTTTTTTAGGGCCCAGAATATATACCATGGTGAGGTCTTTATACACTAGCAGCCATACAGAATAGCTTAGAAACAGCATAGTGACATGCTACAGACTTCTCAGAATACCATAGCCACACCATAGCAATCTCCCACAACACATTAGCAACGCTCTGACAACCACCCCCCAATCCCACAGCATCATGGTGGTGACATCATGGTTTTCCTCACATTTTCATCTGAACTTTTGTACTAACTTGTATGGAGTATTTTAAAACACGGCCCTCTGTCGTAATGGGTGCATGTAGCTTCAATGCGTGCGCATCATGTTGTTTCTGGTCACACTGTATCACAAACAGCTGAGCAGTAATTCATTTTTCCACTCATTGGAGGCAGTGTGTGTTTCTGCAGCTCAAGGGCATTGGTTTGTACCAGACAGCAGATTATTATTTACTACACTGAGTCAGGGAGGACCTAATCCAATTAGCAAATTCCCCCATTCCTCCTCCTCCTCGCTTCAAGGAGAGAATCATCTTTTACTTTTTTCCTCCCTTTCGCTCAGCGCAGCTAACGCGTCCCAGGAAAGAGGAGCTGCGAAAGCCGCAATAAAAATGCATCTGTCTCCATTAAACTGCGCAGGAGCTTACAGATACTGTGTCTTGGCCAGTCACTCGTGGAAACAGATTGCCGAGCAGGCGGCATCATTACTTTGTGTGTTAAAAACGCATTAGGTGCCAATAAGGTGCCAGCGCTCTCGAATGAAAATACCTGGAGATTAGAATATGCAGATGAGAGTCAGAGAGGCAACAGTGGAGATTAATTAAATGGCATTGTGTCATTTTTCTGTGGTTTATTGTCAGTATAATGTTGTGGATTGTGTAATTATCTCACAGTATTATCCGCGCAGGGGCTGATAAGCATTTTGCTTATTGTTTACTAAGTGACTTTGTTTTGAACCCTGATTTTGCGTCATTGCAGCCCTGTATATGCAAACCATGCAACAAGAAGATAGCCCAGAGAGCTCATTCAACTCTGGAGACCTAATGATGTTTGTTAGATCTTGTTGAAGTGTCAGCTTTGTCTCAGATGTTTCTCTTTGGACTCCAAACTGTTGTTACTGATGTATAGTTAGAGTGTAGAGATCAAATATTTAGTCTTGGATGAATTAAATGAGAAATGTTTCATATCATAAATCTCTTTAGGAAAGATTTTCATTAAATCCCATTGCTGTCAATGAGAAACATTTGAGAGATGTTTTTTTTCCTGTCGTCTCACATACTGTAGATAAACCACATGTATTTCCACATTCATCTATCATTCTCTGACTTGTCTTTGACTTCTCCAACATGAAGCACTCTTTGGCAAAAGATGCACGTAATAGTGGCTGTTGCCTCTCAATGTTTGTGGGTAGGCCCCTCGGGTCTAATAAGTAGGATATACCATAGATTACTTTAGAAGGACCTCCTTGTAACAAGACCCAGGACGGTGTTCCTGGCTGAACAGTTGGCACGCTGCATGGGGTCTTTTGGAGTCAAGCTATTACCAATTGGTTAAAACAGATCTTCTCCCTCATAAGCAAAAGGCAAATTACTCTCCAGCTGTTGGACTCCCTCAAACAGAAGGGAGAACTGAGGGAGGTATGGAGAAGGAACTAAAGAAGAGGCTGGAGAACACCACTGTAATTCCAAATGCTATACTGAATGTAGACCTGGAGTCTTGTGACCTTTGCCTTTCTGTAAAGTGCACGTACAGTAGAGAATCTCATTTGTCATTTTATGAATCAGAAGAGACCTCACAAGTGGAGCTGTTTTGTACTCTTGATGCACCCTTTGCAACGCCTGTGCAGTCTATGTGTCATGATGTTATCAAGGTGTAAAGGAGAACTGCAAGGGTTAAGGATGGTGTTTGGGACACAACCGAAGATGTTTCTGCTTGTAATTGTCTTTGTTTCTAGCCAGACTCCCTCTTGGCCAAATGATCAACAAACTATTAGTGTTGAATGCAGTTGTCAGAAGCTGTACAGAGTCATTTTCTGCTAATGGTTACTTTTTAACAGCTACAAACTAAACTAAACAAATAACACCAGATGGAGTGTGGTCATTGGGAGTTATGAAGCAGCATTCTTGATTAAATACCAGCTACATTTTAATGTGTGGCATTTAACTGGAGGTGGTTGTGTCTTCTGTGCCCCAGTGTTTAGTGGATCAGGGCCCTTGTGCACAATATACTGACACTAGGGTGTAAAATGGGACGCAGCCCAAAGCACTTTTGTGCTAATCTGCTGAAGAACAGCTCATCAGGAATGGCAGATTTTCAGTGTTGTATTGCCAGTTACCGTCTCCGCTTGAGGGCCCCTGTATTCCTCCATTGTCTCTCTGTGCAACAACATTCATGATGCACACAGCGCAGAATCATTCCCTACTTCTACAGGGAATAAAAGCTTCATGTGGGAGAGAACAAAAAAAACATCTGCAGCCTGCGAGCGGTGTCCAGCAATAGCGCTGAACCCTTTCACAACACTGCCATTATACTGAAGCCCCCTCATACCCTTCCATTGTAAACCAGCTGCCCAACTCTACCATATCTGATGGTCTTCATGAGGGTGACCAATGACCACCTAATTTTCATTATTTGGATACATTGTCTCTTTAAGAATCCCTGTATGTCATGATCACAGACACAGGTTTAAATGATGCGTTATGAACAAAATACCCAAGCATACAATCTCCATGGCAAACAGCAAAAGTAAATAACCTCAGAAGCAACGCATCATTATCTGACAGAGCTTCAGAACTGATATTCAGCACATTTCATCACAGAAGATGAAATTACAGACATGGCTTGTTTGTTGTCAGAGATGCAGTTGTAATGCAGACATTTAAAGGTACAGTACATGCAGATATAATGAACAGAAATAATGAATAAGGAGCGTGTTGGTGTGGAGATGTAATCAGTTACTCTTTCTTCACTCGGTAGTTTCCAGTAAGACTTCATTAGTAATCTGTGTAAGTGTTCATACCCGCTGCTACATTCAATTAACTGGGAATTTTTTTATTTGAGCCCGGTATGATTTCACTTTCAATTTGTGACAGTCTCCCACGGTCTCCGGCTCTTTCTGTGTAACCCGCCGCTTGATATGAAACTGTTTTTCTTTCAGAAATGAGACTTATATGGTCAAGTTTTCTTCATACTGAATTCATTTGCTGTGCAATTAAAGGCCCGCAGTTCTGCATGTTTAGTCAGTGTAACGCCTGTAAATGATTTAAAATGGGTTCATTCAGCACAACAACAACAATATATTGTCGTTAATGAGATAAACTAAGTAAAAAGTAAGTTGTAGGATTATGGAAAATTTACACCAAAGCAAATGAAAATGAAATGAAAACCAGGACTATCCATTTATCTTGGTCACCAATCAAATTGAATCAAATTTGTGACACAGATCATGTGAATACTTCAGTCTTCTCCTGCTCTCATTGAAGCTCATGTGAAGATCTTTAAAAGATCATCAACATGGATCAGCAGGTGCCTCACAAACAGCTCCAGTGCTGCCACCAATAAAGCAACAGGATAACTTTACTGAAATTTCAAAACTTTTCACTCAAATTATTAATCTATAACTTCTTCCTCTCTATCACCATCTCTCTCAAATAAAGTCAAATAAAGCCAAACTGACATTTATGGCAAAATCCGAGCTGGGGCTTCAAATTATAAAGCATTATTATAAACGTACTCATCTGATAGGTAACTGCTGAATAGCTGATTTGTGTTTACTTTTAACCAAAAAAGTTATGGATTGCAGTTTTAAGGTGATAATATAATGTGTAATTACACTTTTGAAATCGTCTTGATAAAGTAGAAGTGGTTGAACTACTGCTCAGAGATATTTAATATCGATTAATAATATTTAATATTGATTCAGCCGCGAGCGTCTCTCTGAAAGACTTCAGAACATGCGGTTTCTTCTCTTTGTGTTTATGTTTGTTTTAATATGTATTGTTTTGTTGTTTAAGAGGGCGGCTTGTGTTTAATGTGAAATTAAACACAATCAAGTCTCTGATCATTCAAGTGAATGTATTTTAATTCATGAAAGACAACATCCCTTAGAAGTTAATCATATTTCATCATTGTTTATTATATTTCTCTTTTTCTCCCTTTGTCTGGTTTGTTTTGACTGCGTGAGTCATGATTGACTTGAACTTCATTTGTATCTCCATCTGTCTCTTCATATTTGTTTAATTTTTCATCTGCGTGTCCCCAAGCATTACCTCAGTGTGTCTTACCTCACCAGCAGCCTCTGACTCTACATGTGTTGTGTTGTTTACAGTCACTCTTTCACTGTCTTACCTTCCTTACATCCTGCCTTCTGTCTCTCACTCCATCTCTCTTTAGCTTTATTTCAGTCATGGCACCGTTATAATCCTTAACAGGGTTATCTGCAATCAACTCGGGGAGTAATGAAATCAGTTTTGTACAATTGGTAACTAGTGTGTGGCTGGGGATCTCATTTGGAACGGGAGGAGAACTGACTGTCCCTTAAAGGGCCGCATGCAGAGAAATGAGTACGTCTCCTTATGACTTGGAGATTGAATTAGGTTGAATTTAATGGAGTCATTACAGAGGGACATAACATGATGCATTATGGAGAGCATTCATAATACACATCCGAGTGTGCTGTACTCTGTCCTCTGGTCCTCCACAGTCCACTTCCTGTTGTTGTGTACACATGTTCACATACTAAAGAGAGAACTTTTCTACTGTATCATGAGGTAGAGCTGGATGCTATTAAA
This sequence comes from Botia almorhae, assembly GCA_036877575.1. Taxonomy (NCBI): domain Eukaryota; kingdom Metazoa; phylum Chordata; class Actinopteri; order Cypriniformes; family Botiidae; genus Botia; species Botia almorhae. Next base: position 27,812 of record JAZGTJ010004660.1, read on the forward strand.
TATTTGGGATATATTCACATTTAAGCATTTACTTAAAAGCATTTACTTAAAGTTTCCTTGTCTTGTGACTCGTAATTGTTCAAACAGATGTTGTAATTTGTCTTATTTAAATATTTGATGTACATTTACTGTAACAAAAAGGAAATTTTCTGATTCCATGATTCACTTCAGTCAGTTGATTCTGATTCATTTTTTTCATGTACTAAAATTGATTTGATAAAAAGGTATATAGAAATAAATGTTACTTTGTCTATTTTATTATTGACCTTTATTCACTTTATTACTTTTTTTACTTTTTTATAGGTCCTTGCATCTCCCCATTTTGAGCTGTTACACAATTTTTTTTTATCATTTTGTACCAGTTTGTAGTTCTTTTGTAGTTGTATAAAAGGAGTCTAGCAGACTGGAAAAGGGTCTTTACAGTGGCACTACAGTTAAAGATGTAGTAGAGAGATCTGAGACAAAACATTTGACATGAATTCAGCTGTGGCCCAAACCCCCAAAGCATTCAAAGAAAATGTCTGAGACGTCAAGATCCACCAGTAGCAGTTCAGAGCAGTCAGTCACCGCACAGTACGACTGCTGCGCTCAAAAGCCTTCACTTGCCATGCAGCGTACCCGCGCTTTTCTAACACATTCACTCTTGACAGGCTTTCAAAAGACACGTCCTCTGAAAGATGTTGAGGAGTAGCTATGGAAACAGGAGAACAAAATATGGAGGGAAGGAATTTGAGAAGGGAAAGTGATGCATTCATTAAGTAGGAAGTTAGCTAGTCGGCGTGGCACCTAATGGAGGTGTGCCGTGAGGACTTTTCTCTGTTTAGCATAAATATTCAGTTGTAGCTGGAGGTGGTGGCGTTAGTATGCGACACAGATGTCATCCGTCAACGCTGGTGGTGTGCACGCACTCGTGTAGTGGGTGGATGGAGTTGGGGTGCAGTGCATGCGCGAGCGTGTTTGCTGGAGGTTAATTAACTGTGTTCCTCGCAGAGTTTGCGAATTACAAATCTTGCACATCGTCGTGGTCGCGCAGGGGGAAGTAGCTCAGTCAATAAAGGCAGGCGAGGGAAGCCTGCTATCTGTTTAATGGGCTCGCTGCCACATGCACGCTGCCCATAATATTGAGTCGACTTCTTTAACAGTAACTTCATTAGCCTTTAAGATGCAGAGGCCTGTTGCTCTTTCATGTTTAGGGGCGAGCTGAGAAACAGCCAACAAGACTCAAAGGATATGATGAGTTCTGCAGTTTCTCCTCCGGCCTCAAGTTAAAACATCTCGCCCCTCTTTCCAACCTGAAGATTAATACTCAGTGTTTTGAGATGCTAGTTCCTGAACAGCTACAGCGTGACACTGGATCATTCCTGTTCCCAGGGAAACCTGTGGGCTTCTTAAACAGAATTTGTGTGTGTGCGTGTGCTTCAGTTTTGTTGGTACATACAGGGAAATGTACTTTAAAATGGCTCTGAGGACATACGGGAGTGTCCACCAGGCTTCCTAATGAATTAGCTTCACTTCTTTGGTGAACCAATTTCAACAGCAAAGTTTTGTATCCATCTTGGATCCATCTGCATCTTTGCACTGGTTTATGATGTTAGCTAATGTGGCTAGTTATGGGGAGAAAATTGGTTCACAAAAGACAAAATAGAATTGTGGGTTGTATTTTAGGATTAGGTTTGTGCGCCAATGATCTTTATTAAAATATGACTCATGTTGTGCAGATAAACATACTGTACACATCTCTGCGTGTGTCCATTCGTGTGACTAGCGTGCTGTGGCGCCAGCTCGCTCTGTGTTTTAATTGGCAGGTCTGGACTGAAGGGCTGGTGGTGGTGTAGTTACAGAGCAGGGTCCTCAGGTGGGCTGCTTTCAGCATGTGTGGGCCTGCACACAGATGGGCGCTACATTTAAGGATGTGTCTCTTGATAGAGAACCTCACTTAATGAAATTCAGCACACATCACTTTAATGGCCTTCTGCTCTCATAAACCAGCAACACCGTGATACGATTTGAGACCAGGAAACACTCATTTCATAAGCTTTTGGAAATTAATATATTTCAATGTCGACAATTTACAATTTTTGTCCGCAAAGCGTGATGCTGCGTTTCCATGTATTAAAACATTGATGTAATCTTTAATTTGCAGTTTTTATATTAACACACACTGCCAGTGTTTCTCTAGCGATGTGTGACAGGTGCTGATGTACTAATTTAATAACGACTTGTTAATGACTTTCATTAACAGCTAGCTAACAGATCTGATGGTGTC
>JAZGTJ010004661.1:0-30072 GCA_036877575.1 Botia almorhae
TTAAAGATTAATTCAAAGGTTTTTAACCATACTCAGCCACAAAAAGAAATATGTTAGGTTTTAAATATAAATCAATAGATAAACTGTTCAAAATGAGGACAAAAAGTATTCAGGCCACAGAACCACATCATTTACAGCCTGTAGCATCATTTGTTTACAGATTCCAATTGGTTTGAAATTTTGTATCCAGCACAATGATATTCATGCATTGTTTTCGACAACTTTAAAAGGAATAGCATGTAGTTTATTTAATGATATTTTAAAATCCTTGAATAAAATTTAAAACTGTAAACATATATTCAAATACATAACCCAAGGCCCGATGCATGTGTTTTTTTCCTCAGTTATCACTGGGGGGCACTATTTTACAGTCATTATATCAAAGTCTTTTTAATATTTTTTTGTTCTTTGTGTCTTTGTTTACTGGAATTGTCTCACATAATTCTCACTAAATCTAAACTTGTGTTTCTGCTCACCTTTCAGTCACAGGCTCGTGTTTTTTTGTGTTCAGTGGAGCGTTGAAAGCTTCCTCAGGGTACCTGGCCAAGTCGAGCATTGTGGAAGGTTACAGATTTGTTAATTTCACTGTATTGTCAATCAACATCACCATTGTTCCACAATCCTGACTCCATTTTAATGTTTTTATGTTTGTTATTAAATGAGATGTACTGAGAGACACTTTTGTGTGTGTAGTATTAGTGTGTTTAGGTATAAGAGTGATTTAGTCTGTGCACCTGCTGATCTTACATACATCTGCTCATCATTACAGATGGTTTAATGGTGCAGGTAACCGTGGAGACCATGGCTGAATTACGACGATCTTTGCGGGACATGAAAGATTTTACAGTCACCTGCGGAAAACTGCACCCAGCAGAGAGACAGGAATATGTTCACATTCAGTGGCAGGATGAAGAGCCACGCTTTAATAAAGGGTTAGAATCAGTAACTGCGCATGTGGAGTAAATTACTCAGTTGTCTGTTCATTATGTTCTTCATGAGCACTGAGAAATATGCAACACATTTTTAAAACACATTTGTTTTAACCTGTGCTGGTCTGTTACCTTCCTTTCCTGTTTCTCATAGTATCATCAGCCCCATTGATGGGAAATCTATGGAGTCGCTTACGAACATCAAGACCCATCAGCGCTTAGAATACAAAGCCAATGGAAAGGTCATACGCTGGACAGAGGTAAACATGTTCATGCATTAAGCAGCTTTTTGGTGTTTGTGTTGTAGTTGTGCTTGATAAGGCAATCGTCCATGTTTGGTCATACTGTACAGTACTTAGTGTTAGTTTTAAGTATTACACTTTGACACAAGTCAGCGTTCATGTCCATTAAACAGACTATGATAAAATTGTGCAGTTTATGGAGTGGTGAGCAATTACTTTTCTAGTAATGATAAAACAGGCAAAATATTTAGTAATCATTATATCATAGAGATAAGATGCGACTTTTCACAAGACTTAGACAAGTAAGCAACCACATAGCAGCACTCAGAAACACAAGCCAAAGCCTGCTGGCATATTAGTGAATGTGATCAAATGTCTTGTCCAGAAAACTCTTGAAAAACACTTTCAAAAAGTATTTAGCAATATGCTGGACTCCATTAAACAAACATTTTAAGGTTGATTCACTTTTGAACTTCACAGGTGTTTTACTTGCAGAAAGACCAATACCCAAATGGTCTTAATAACCACACCAGTCATAGCCGGCTAACAGAACGTCTTGCTCGGGCGTTCTGCCTGGCACTGTGTCAGTCTCTCTGTTTGCTTAAGGAGGATGGCATGACTAAACTGGCACTGAGAGTTATACTGGATGGGCAAAAGGTGAGACTGTGAAAGACAATGAGAACAGACTAAAGGTTTTTGAGTTTCAGATTTGTTTGTTATTGTATGTAATACCCACACACACACAAATTTTCAATTTATTATTTGTTATTATCTAAGTCCTTATATATTTACTTACTGTAGAATCACAATTGTTACCTTACAATTACCCATATTTATATATGTATATATTACATATTTTTTGTCTTTATGTAAAATGTTTGTGCATTACGTATCCACACACTGTATATTCTTCTGTACATATCTTTACCTTTCGTACTGTCTCTGCCTTCCTAGTGTCTCATTTAGTATATGGGTGCAGAAAGTTTGTGTATCCTGACCTGGAATTTAGTTAATGATTTATATCTATATCTGTTTTCTGAATTAAAAGTATCCCATAATACTTTAAATGGTTTTATTTATTGTTGCCCAATATTGTTTAAGGGCTGGGCAGGAAAATAACTTAGTCCTTGACGTCATAAAGGTAAACGCCTTAAACTACAAAGGTTTCTTAATATAACTGTTGTAATCTTTCAGATGGAGTTTTTGGCTGGCAGTAATGGGCAGCGGCTGCCAGCACCATACCAGAACTGTCTCAACCAATCATTGACCAGCGTGGTGCAGAGCAACTCCCACTACCAGGGTCTCGCTGCCTGTCAGATGGAGCTCATTTTCTATATACTTGAGGACACATCATAAAAGGACCCATATGGACCACACACTGTCACCTGCCAATGTTCCTAGAAACCTCATTAGCATAACCTTTGAGTTGCAGTAGACATCCCTGTGGGGAAACTTAATTGTAGTGTTTAGTCAATACCTTACTGCTCACTGTGAAAGGGTTTGGGGTTACAAGATCAAATGGTTTTAAAATATGATCAGATCATCTGTGAAAAACTGAAGTAGCTATCTAGTATTTTCTCTAGGCTGGACCTCGGCTTGATCATAGAATGCATTTAAAAGTGCAAACACTGAGCTGTACTGAAAAACTAGGACCAATAACAGTATCAGAAAATGTGATTCTTGAGTGGATGACTTTCATTAGCATGATCTGATATTGAAGAGCAAAATTAGTTTTAGCTTTGCATTCTTGCTCAGTCTTCCATACATGGAACTCACCGTAGCCACGGTGGTTCTGTTTCCTGACTTCCTGATATAGGCGTGTTTCTCCTGAATCACTGTACAAATCCCACATCCCACTCTATTCTCCCAACTCAAGGAGTGGCTTGACCTTTGCTCTACATTCACACAAACCTGCTGGGGAAAAAAGTGCTAGGAATTTAGCAGAGGAAGGCATGGCTTGGATAAACAGGAGCGCAAAATATACGCACAAACGCTAGCGCACTGTGATCTTGAAGACGTTTGCCTCCATGACCTCAAACAACTTTGGCCTTTTGTCTGTCTCACACACAGCGTAGGATGATTGCTGATCTGCTTCTCTTGTGTTTTTTTCAGGAAGAGAATAGACCTTTTGTTTACATTCAACTTGTTGAACATGCTTGAGATTGCAATGGTTGCAGAGAATGAAGAAATGCAGCACATGCATTTCTAAGCGCGTCTTCTGCATTTGTCTTTTAGAGCGCCCCTGAATGACTGCACTGTTACTCCTGCTCTGTTATTGTAGATAACTCATGTTATAAAAAGTATTTTAATATGTCAACTGTTTAAATTTGGAGATGCCAAATAATTTGATGGCTGGAATTGCAGGTCAAGTCATTTCCTGTAATGCAAGAAGGAACAGTGTGCCAGAAATATTTATGTAGTACAACATTATAGTCAAACAGCATAACTTGCTTAAAATAAACAGATAACGGTGTATTTTAAAATTGAATTTATTTGTTGTTTTTAATTTAACATTTTTTTTACTGTATCAATCTCATTAGTTTATAAGGTAAAACTATTTACAGATGCAATTCAAGTTTACTGATGTCAACTGTACAGTGTCTACTATTGGGGGAAAAAAATATGAAAGGCACACAGCTGTGTGTTGTGCGCATATGTTGGTCTGTGGGTGCCCATCTGCTTAGATGAAGTATTACATCATGAGCAACATCAGTTGAGGACGCATCCAGTTGCCATCCTTCCTCTTCTCTTCATACATTGTGCTCAATAATTCTTTTAGATTAACTTATGACAAAACAAAACATACAAACAGGGATCAAACTCATTCATCTCCCCATTTACTCAATGTACATTTAAAACTAAAAAAACAAAACAAAAATGAGATCTGAAAATGAAAAGTCCCAAAACACTCTTTGGACTCCACAGTGCTTAGTGCAGGTTCTCCTGGTCATCCGTTTTGGGTCTTCTCCTCCTGAGATCTCAGGCCTTCTTCATCTTGCCATTAAGAGTGCTTCCGTTCTCATGGTGCTTTCCATTGCTAAGGCCGTTTTCATACAAACTGTGGCCGTTGGAGACCGCAGACGAGCCGTTGGACAGAGCGGCGCTCCTGTTGGCCTTGCCGTTGTGGGCAAGCTGCTGGGTGTTCTTTGGTAGCCTCTTGCCCTTGACGTATGCCTGGTACCAGAAGTTAGAGAACAGTACGAAGAAGAAGGTTCCATACATCCAGATGAGATGGATAAACAAAGGAACCTGGTAGTCACAACTCTTCATAAAGTACCACTGGGTTGCATGAAGAGACACTAGCACGAACTGAATCTGGAGAGAAGAATAAAGAAGTCTGGTCACATGACATCTTTACTGAGATTCTGGTACAGTTTTACAGAGTCTTAAAGAAAGAATCTTAAGGGAATAGTTCAGTCAAGCATGATAACTGTGTAATTTACTCATGTTGTTTAACTCTATGCTGCAAATCAAATGAATATACCAGCTGGATTGCTGTCATGTATTTCTTCCACCACAAAAACTTCTGGAATCGAGGTCCAGCAGCAGAAAGGCCATAGTAGAAATACATTATAACATGGACACAAGAGTTGATCATGGCATGGAAGGAGCCCATTCCACCTTAAAAAAACATTCAGAACATAATTAGGCCACTGATGGCAATGAATTTCCAAATTTAAAATCAAGGAACAGCACTGAAGTTTAACGATATACATGACTTTCTATTGAATAGTACAAGACTCTTACAAACACTGCTTTAAAGCTGAGAGCCTTATTTACAACAGCCATCAGCACATGCAAAATGCCCTGGCTTGTGAAAAAACATAACTTAAGTGGACCAGAAAGAGTCACTTTTCAAGGTCAGTGACAGTGTGAAAGCAACAACAACTTGTTTACCCACTATATTCATATCTGAAGTTTAGTGTAAAAACACCCTGTGTAATAAATATAAGTGACTCTTGTCCCATTCCATAGGAAGTGTGCATAATGTTTGGATCAGTGGAATTAATATGATCCTTGGAGCATCGTTTCATTTTATTAATAACTTTAATGCATGTTCACTGACTCACCTGGAGCAAAGCTCACACCCCACCACCATGTCCAGGGCATGAAGGAATGATGGAAGATGTGCAGAAAGGTGATCTGACTGTGTTTCTTGCGCAGCACAAAAAACACCTGAACAACGACAGCCACATTCATAAACCACCATTTTTAACTAGTTCAAAATTTGCAATATTGGAGTAGCGCATTCAAATCTTACCGTGTCCATAAGCTCGATGAACTTTGAGAAGAGGAATAACCAGGCGACTCTTGCCATCTGGAGGACAAAAAAAGGCATTGTTATTACAGACTATTTGGATATTCAAACAAAGAGCTTTGTGTCAATGCGATCATTTACACTAAGTACGGTAATAATTTGTGTGTGTTACAGGAAACATTAAAAAAGAAATATTACTCTGAGTGCTTGAGGGCTGTCGGAATAATCGCATGGGTCACATCGCCATGTGTAGCCTGTGGCCCACCCTGACATCAAGAACTAGACCAAATAAAGACAAATTATATAAATGTATTAAAAGAAACAGACACATGCGCTTGTGTATTCAGTCAGCTTGTTTAAGAGGCAACGATCACTCTTACCTCATATACAATATATGCAGACAAGCCAACCAAAGACAGGTTGTAGATGATCATAGCTTCTTTCAGTTGGAAAGGTTTGCGATTGGCCATAAATTTCGGGCCGGCGTACAGTGCGAAGAAAAGATAAGCAAGTAGAATAGCAGTCATATTGACTGGACTCTCCATCAGAAGGTAACCTTTCACTCGTGGGTCTAGAAACACAAAAACACTTTTATATAGTAAATATATATATACTATATATACTATATAGAAAATATAAAGTATCTATAGTATTGTTAACAGCTAGTATACAGCATATATACAGCATGCCAAGACGGTTTACAAAAGAAACAATTAAGTTGCTTGAGAAATATTGACAAAATTATGCCAATCAACTAATAACTGGCAACGACAGGCAGTTTTGTGCACATCTCATGTGCTATCATTAAATTGTGTTTGTGTTGAAAGTAGCCATCCACTACTCTCTAGATATCGCTGTTGGCATCATCCATTGAAGAACAAAGCATATCAATCGACTAATAGTCTGATTAACAGCATAACTACATTCAGGACTATAGTAAATCTCTGTTCTGGACATCATAGAGTAATTTCTAACATAAGCGTTTTTACCTGTTCCTGCTAGGAGGCCATCATAGACCTCCATTATTCTGTCTTTCACCATCTCCAGCATTTTCACTGATGTGAGTTTCACTGCACTAAAGCACCTGTGAGGAACAAAAACAGCTGTTGTCAATCCTGAAAAAAATGGTACAAAACACCTGAAAAGGCACTGTGTGGCTCATATTGGATATAACCAGTCCTTGATCTTTGCTGGCACTCAAAAGAATAAAATCTTTAAAAAAAGAAATCTGCCAACTATTGAGTTAATGCCTAACAAAAATGCAATTTGTGTTGATGAAGGAAGAAGGGAAGTGAATCAGCTGACCTCAACAGCTGAGAATGCTAAAATGAAAGTTTGAAGTGCACGCTGGAAACGTGACACTCATCTTGTGTCCATTTAAAACCCCAACCTCATGTTTTCTTACAACTAACTTAATAAAACTACATGCATTGAGGAGGAGACAAAAAAATGTTCTGGATTTGGAATCTTTTATTCCTAATTATTTGTTATGCTGTGGAGTTATTGGTTTTGTAAAGCACCCTGAGCATAAAAACAAAAGTTTTTCCTGTTTCTATTCTTTTTTCCAGTTCCCTCATTTCCTTCTCCAGAACATGTGTTGCTTCTTTTTTTTTTGGCATGGCCTGATGTTGGGGGCGTGGCCACAGGAAGGTGTGGAACGGCAGCAGCGATGTACTGTTTCTCTCACCTACACCTTTGTAAAACACCTCCACTAGTGAATATCACAATGCTTGACTTTGACTATAAATGTACCATTCGATTCGTGCACATGACTCAACGCTGTTAGGAAGGAGAGTCTGTCCTAATCACACATCTGTGGCCTTGCTGAACTCTGGATAAACACAGGAGGGCTTAAGGTGTGTCTCATACAATGTTGACCATCAGAAATTCATGTCCCTCCCTACCTACTGTACATTTCATTTCACCCCAAGTTCAAAAGAAATACAAAATTAAATTAGCCTAATTTCAGGACCATTAAGATGTTTGCATTATTCTCAACTAATTCTCAGTTTAATGCTTCTTTAATTTTTTTTAAATGATTGATTCTCAGTACTCATAAAATGTTTATTTAATAATACAGACAATAAAATTGGCTAGGATGTATAAATACTTCACATTACAGTAACAGGATTTTTGTTTGCTTTAGAGACCATTATTCTCATTACTGTAAAGCAGACACTGTACAATGACACTACAGAGAGAGAGCTACAGCCTATGTTCCACAGTACTGGTTTATTCACTAACTGAACGTTAAAAATTAACTAATGCTGTGAAAAGATGTAAAACAGTGTCTTAGCCTTAGTTCTGTTCTCATCTGAGAGGAGCAATATATATATTAGAAACCAAGTAAACAGAAAAAACAAAGCTTATCTGACAACACAAAAAAAACACACAGATATAAAGGCCAACACTGCTTTAGTGTTCAGAAGTAATGCAGGGGAACATTCAGTAGTCAAACACATAAGAATATAAGTTTGATAATCATGCATTTAGATAAGATACCCGTAAATTATTCATTTACAATGTTGTAGAATAATTTGCTCGTATCAGTTGGGAAATACAATGGAACTCCCTCTGATAACACACCTACACAGTCAGACGGACTCTCACCGACCAAAATAAGACTTTCAATGAAGGTCTATAGCAACCATAGGGAACATTATATAAGAGGTCAATAAATGTTGTTTTTACCTTCCGTAGCTCAGCTCAGCTCAAACAAACAAACAGCTCTGATCCCCTGACGCCCACATCAGCTCTAAAACAGCTGCTGAAACTCTTCGATATCACCGATCAAGTCCTCACTGTTCATGAAACTAACAATATTCAGACAAGAAGACCGGTTCTCTCACATTTATCTTGTGAAGATCCCTGGATTGGGGCACAGTGATGTCACTGGAGATGGTAGTGATATAAGGACCTGCTGTTGGCACGTTTTACAGATGATGGTTTCTACTGATGCCATTTGTGACGTCACACACAGAGACGTTCATAAGGAATCTGCTGCGGCCACTTTATCAGCGGAACCTCTATCAGGTTCAACCACTTTCTGGCCACTATCATGTGTGGGAGTCTGTGTGTGATTGTGAAAACATGATAACATTGTTTTGCCTTGTGAGTAAAATCTAAGAATTTCAACTACTGCATCATATTGACCTGCCGATTCGTTTGCAGTGATCTTAACTGAAAGGAGATGTAGGTTGGATGCATAGAAATGTACGTAAACCAAGCGACCATTATCAGATCTATCACTTCCAGTCTTTACATTGCAATTCAAACACAAAGGTTTTTTCATAGACCCAAAAGAAGGAAAATCTGCAAGAGTCTCTTATCTCACAATGTGCGTCTATTGCGAGAACATGCCTTCAACCAGGTGTGAGAGATCTTAAATATTCAGACATAAAATGAACTGGCAATCTTGTTCTGAGGGAGATCAGTTAAAGATCTGGTACATGAGGTGGAACAGACTGTTCTGAAACCAAGCATACGGTCCAAACTGGTTTTTAAAAACCCGGGCAGGGCCCTTCGAGTGATGACGTCATGAACAGCCATTGGTAAAGGGCATTCTTATTACCTACACTACAGCACAATTTCCCAGAATTATGCAAAATGTCATGTGACATATGTGACATCTGCAAACAAATCATGTTAGACCTTTATCCAGAGCTAACACTTGCAAGTTCACACGTGCAAGCAAAGTAACCCCAGGTGCAGTTCATCACATAACCCATAGACATGTTCCATTGACAACCAGAAACAACATCTGTCTTAGCATAAGCACAGTTTTCAAACAAGCATATTGCAAAAACATGATGTCTTAAAAAAATAGCAGCACTTGGTTTGATATTTGGTAATATAATGCAATGACATTCATATTGGAACTTCTCTTACTGACACTACACTTACCTCACCTTCCGACATCATTTTAATGTTTATACAACATAAACATTTACACCTACAAAGAACCTCTCCGGAAGGGTGTGTGAATTAGTGAACATTTTACACGAGTTGGCCAATAACACATGATCTCGCTAACAACTGAATGCAACTATCTGTCCTATCTGATCACAGATGCCAATGTGAGGCAAAATCTAATTGTGTGAGATATGAGAGGCATCTGAAAGACATCTCAGAATGGTAAATGGCTTGCTGGACTGTGTGGATGTATTGTGAAGTTTTGGCATGCACCATGATACACAACAGTAGACACTCTGATTCTGAAATTCATAGAGAACACACAAAAGAGCTTTGGTTGATGATTGTGAGGTCCTGATTGGTTGTTAGATTCTGAGGGGCAGAAACTGAATTTGTCTTTGGTTTGACTAGTCTAAAATGACAACACTGTGTAACCACAATCTTAGCATACTTAAAAGTTTATGGTTTACAGAGAACAGATTAAACATACATGCAGTTCTGCACAGCAAACATTGTTTACATGAAGTCTCTTAGAATTATTTCTGCTACACTACCCAAGACGCATGACAAAGTGATTCTTTGAAAACTAGACAGTGTTTATGTGAAATCATGTTTGTAAGAAAACAATCAGCCTGAGTCATGGAAACATGTACAGTGCAAACAAACTACACTTACAATAAGAAACTGTATTTTTGCAAAAAAATTGATTATATTATAGTATTAGAAATTAGACAATATTATATGAGAGTCTGTAAAGAGGGGGTTCTTAAATGTCATAAAAATGTCACAATGCAAAAATAATCTTAAAACCCCTAAGCAGGCTTGCTCTTCTTATAAAAAGGTTTGTCTTTTATATACATTGTGGTAAAACATGACCTTCACAGATTTCATGTGAGATTAACCCAACAGCGCTTCACCTAAGAAATGCCAATGTCAAGATCTAGACCAGCTCTCAACCTGACAATGACTGTCTTTCTAAACGATTATAAAAGCAACTAATCATTCGGTTTCTATTAGAAATGAACATCAAAATATACCACTGGTCCCTAAAGATCAGACAGGAAACCAGGCTAACACAGTGTCCATTTATGGTAACATCATCAAAGCCCTTCACATGGAAAACATAAATCATGCCATTGCACATTGACTTTCAGGTTTCATAAGGTCTTGTTTCCTTTTTCTCGTTTTCTCTCCCTCACCCCTCCCTCTTCCAACATATGGAAAACATAAGCCCTTATCTGACCCACTGAGTGTGCTCTGTTAGAGTTAGCAGGCAGGCGTAAAATGACATGGTTGCTAACAGAGACGGGGAACCACCCTGCTCTCAGCCTGCTGTCATGTGACCAGAACTCATCAGGTCAGTAGCCGCTAGCAAAGAAAGATCTTAAACAAACAGAACATTTCTAATAGCCCGTAATCAGTCTTTGACAGCAAGAGATAAGACACAATTAATTACTTGGCAACGACTACCGCAGCTAAACCAAAAAGCTCACCCTTGTATTTGTCAACAGTAATGTTTCCATCTACGGTCATTAGAGGAAAGTTTTAGGAAGTCAAAGTGTAGCTCAAACTACAGCGGGCGGCTCACACACGCAGAGAGAGCGCCGATGCTAAGGGTGGGGTTACATGCAAGCTGTGGCAACAGGCATCCTGTGAGTGAATCACACAAAAAGGGAACATGTCTAGAGTTGATAATACAAGAAGGAAGAGAAGAATCGCACCACACAAGCCGTTAGCAAAAGTGACATTTCCAGTTTACCACACGTTTACTATCAAACAAACACTACAGAACAAGCTAGGGGCTTATTGATGCATGGAGGGGACTGGGAAAAGTCTAGCATTGGGAGTCGTAAAGAAACAAACTGCTCACCTTTTAAACTCCTGCCTCCTCTGAAAGTCCCGATCAGTCCTGGTGGCCCAATCTGATCTTCTCCTTCGACGTCTGCCCTCTCACTGCTGATAGAGGAGAAACCAGGACAGCGGCAGTGAGAAGAGTGAGAGAGACAGAGAGAGGGAGAGAGAGGGCAGGAAGGAGAAGGAGAAGTGGAAGGAAAAGAGAGTAAGTGTGTGTGTGGTTGGAGAAATGACGGTGTGACTGGTACGGCTGGCCTCTGGTCCCTCCCACCCTGACTCACTCTGTGGATGAATAACTGGCTCTGAGACAGCACACTGGAGGAGAGTTTGAGGTTTGAGAGAGAGGAAGAGAAAGAGAGAGAGAGAGCTCTGTGTGTGACACTTAATGTTACTAGGGAAGTAACGTTTAATAGAAAAGTTCTTTTAAAAGTAATAATATTGTCACTATTTTCTCATGCTGTTCCAAACCCAAATGCCGTTATTTTTGTACTATGCAAATAGATAAAAAAAACCTTTACAAACATTTTTACATATAATAAAAGTGACCATGGCTCCAGGGCTTTATAAAGAACCAAAAATGTTATTAATGTATCATGTGATTGATCATGTGACTACATTTTAAGTCTTATGAAGCCATTTGATAGCTTTATGTGAAGACTGAAAATGCACTTACAATTCTCCTGCAGCCCTCAAATCAAATATCAACACCCAGCACAGGTTGGAACATCAGTAACAAACATAATTAGTTCTCAGGAATGATATTATGCCTGTGGCAGATATGATCATTGTGGTGACTATAAACTATCACGGTATGGTATATAAAAAGGGAGGTGAAAAATCTTTTCTGTGTTCCACAGACAAACAACAGCATGTGAGTTTGACACAACATGGGTGAGTAAATAATTACTAAACCTTCATTTTTGGGTACTGGTCTAACTTTTGGGTACTAATAATTACTCCTTTAAACTGCCAATTAACCGCTGTAGCAATGTGGTTAGGATGTGAGCAGACCCCTGGCCATTATTCTAATACCCTACAGACAGCAGATCTTACCACGTGTTTTTTATCGGAGTTCTGAAGTGAACTGTAAACGGTCCAGCCGCTGGTTTCACCACAATCTACGTTCATAATATTATTCACAAGCTGAGGCGAGATATCAGAGAGACTGTGTGATCATGAAGGGGGCTATTGTTGTACACCACCCGCTCTAACCAGAAGGACAACAGAGAAACACACCCTGCAACACAAAGCCAGCATCTATAACAATCACTGACCCTCATAAAAAACCTCCTCCAGACCAACAAGTGCACAGCCCTTGGCATCCATACAAAGGCCATTATTAAAAACACCCAGTATTATTTTTGCATAAACGCTGTAACCTAAATCTGAAAGCCATACCATCAAATTCATGCAAATCATCAGAACTATGTCAAATGAAAAATAATTCCATATTAACAGTAATAAATCCATCTCACTTGTGCAGACAGATCACCCTAAATGGTCAGACAAAGGGGTTTCAATGAGGTCGAATATTTACAATCAGGTGACAAACAAACACACACACACACACACACACACACACACAAATATATGCAAAACTGCAAACATATAGGAATTTTAAAAAAAGCTACAGGAATCGGTCAAGCTGTCATTTGTGGCATGGGGTACATACAACACCATAGCGTATTTTAAATAGTTTAGTTTAGAGTCACAATGCAAAAGTGACCTTACAACATCATACTATAAACAGACAATCTTCACAAATCCTGTTAGTGATCTTTACACATGGCCTAGAGTTTAATGCTGTAATACAACTGCAACTTTCATGTTAAGAACAGATAACATTAAGATAAGTCATATACATCATATACAGTATGTTAACAACACTTTTGTTTTAGCCATGTGTGTAAATCCAAACTGACAGATGATCTCACCAAGTTAAATATTACACACACTGTACCATACCACACAGCTGTAGATAATCATTTTCTTTTTACAAAGATCATAAAAGATGACATGCAGGTCAATGAGAGTAAAGCTAACGTTTACACATGCTGGCCAAATCAAATTCAAACCTGATCAACCTGATTTGAATAGCAAGTGTAAATAGCAAGCATACAGAATCCAAATTATAAACTGAAAACAAATGTGCATGTTTTTGTTACCTAGGGATAAATATTTTACAGCACACACCATACAAAACAGTGTGTAAGAATAACTGTTACTATTTCTTGTCATTCTCACCCTCAGTTTTTTTGCTGCCTCTACAACGTACA
The DNA here is from genome assembly GCA_036877575.1 of Botia almorhae. Taxonomy (NCBI): domain Eukaryota; kingdom Metazoa; phylum Chordata; class Actinopteri; order Cypriniformes; family Botiidae; genus Botia; species Botia almorhae. The sequence continues at coordinate 13,472 of JAZGTJ010004661.1, forward strand.
CGGCCCAGTGATGGTGCGAGAGACATTTGAAATGAAGTGACACCTTCCCAGTCTCTCACTGACACCCAAAGTCATTAATATAACAGCGAATGTATCTACAGTATCTCACAAAAACAAACACACCAATCTAACTTGCTCTAGCAAAAACACTGCTTACAATCAATCTTTAAAAAAAGCTTAAAAATAATTTAAAATTGTCTAGTGTAAACATGAAGCACACTACACAGGCAGCTCAGAATTTATACACAGTCTCCTAGTTTGACAAAAAAAAATACAAGCTATGAAAAACATTGTGCATTGGGGAAAATGACATGATTCACTGCAAAACATTCTAAATCAATGAGTGAATATGGCCAAAAGAACTTAGGAACACATATTTGGGTTTAGTCTCGTTTCACAGGTGTAGGTCTGTAGACTATCATCTACAGACTAATCATTAACAGATTCAATGAACCACAAAAGATTCTGCACAGATGGTCTACAAGGAAATCAATACTGTTTCACTCATTAGCAAAAGCACAGAGATTCCCCAGATAAACCTTTTCACTCCCAATGATCACAGATTGAAATGGACAGTGTTTGTCCTGCAGGTCTAGAGGCCCACAGGTTGTACAGTAGGTGAACGTTAAGATGCCTGAGGTAAGCTGCTCTCAGACCTCACAGTATCTACTGTCTGTGTTGTACAAGTGAACTTTTAACGCAGTCTGTGTCTGAGACGTTTCCATCTTGTTGGACCGGTCCATCTACCTGTGTCTCTGTGTGTTTGTGTGTGTGTGTACAAACCTGACAAAAAAAGTACCCAAAGGGAGCAAAATCTAGGGGAAAAAATCCATTCTGAGGACAGATGGTGATACCATTATTTGGAAAAATGATTCATAAAGATTTTTTATTAATATTCTAACCATGCAAAATGTTTTTCACTATGGGTATGGCTAAGGTGTGGATTAGGATTAGCCTATAGTAATTATAGTTAGCTTTATATAAAAACAAGTCTATTGTACATGTCCATTTACATAGTAAAGGCATGTGTGTACAGTAATAAAGAGAGCATGTTCCTGAGAGCATGGTCTCGTCAAATCTTGACATCTCCTGCTGCCCAAACAAGCCATACAAGATACATCTCCATCCTTTACATTTTTGAAATTTTGCTGTGATTAAAACTTCTTCAAGCATCCTGACAGTACCAGAAATAAGAGTCAAACAGTGATGAGAGAGGAGAGATGTTTACACAGAAGATGAAATTTAACTACCCACACCCTCGCAGCTAAATGTGATGTTTTGTTATTAGTTACCTGTAAATGTTAAAAGATGACAAAAATTCTTTAACAGACGAGTAACCTTCACTGGCTCTGCTGACGGTTTTCATACAAGCTGCTTTGAAACAGAACTAGGCCACAATCAGAACAATCAGGTTAAACATTTAATTCACACTCTTTTTAGATTTGTCCTCATTTCTTATTAACCTCTTTTACATCAACTGTAAGGGGCACGCAAACATGAGCATGCGCTCAGATGCTCTCCAGTGACATGCAGATCTGTGGTGTGTAACAACATCATAACTTCATTTGTTTAATCTGTTCATATGAGGTAATGAAAACGTCAATTCTGCCTACAGGCATCTATGAAAATAAAAGTAACCATCATGTAACTGTATTATGGGTATATCAACAGTATGATGAAATGTGTTACATGTAGCTAAGAGTTCTGCACTGTAATTGAATAGAATAGAAAGCCTTTACTGCCATTGTACAGCTCTGCATTCAACAAAATTGGTAGCTTAAGACATTAATAAATTTGGAAAATTAGGAGGTAAAAATAAAAAAGTAGCAGGTATGGACAGAACTTGAAAGACAGATGTTCCCATTCCCCAGAAAGCTCTGACTATGAATGAAAGCATTTTCCATGCACTCCCAGATATTACAAACGCAAACACGGCAACAAGAAGTTATTCAGTGTTAAACAATCCCTCAAATTACTATCAGATACTAGATCTACAAAAGAAACAGGACAGTACAGCTCTTCTTAAAACAAATGAAGCAAGAGCCACTTCAGTCATGACACTGAGAGACGGAAATCATCAGTCAAGATTTTACAGGCCTGACAAAAAAGGCCTTACTCAACAAGTTTCTTTTGTTGAGTTTTGGCTTTACTGACAGGAAATGGCAAGTTTCATATGCAAATTTCTTTTGACATCTTAGGAGACATACGTTTCGCCTTGTGGCGGTACAGTTCACTCCCCCAGCCACAGTCATCTACACAACACAAACACAAGCATACAGCCTTCCACTCATTAGCTCACTGTCTACATGTTAAATCGGGAGTACTCATTAACAAAATGTTCTCTGTGCATGTGGGAGAGCTCTGCTGTGGTGAGGGGGTGTTCATGATATGGTTCATTCACTGGTTTAAACAGCCATAGCCACTCCCACACAGAGTCTACTTTTACTCAGCCCCATCCCTTGTGTTCATTTATAAAATTATTTTGCCAAACGTATGCTTCTCTTACCGGCTGTAACACTCTGACCTCCGTTTAATGCATTTTACTATGCCTGCTGAATTCCACAGACTTTCCCTCGAGAACAGCGTAAAAAAAACGTGAAACTGATTCTGCTACTAACACAAGAAAGCAGGACAACTAGGAGACGCAAGAAATGAACTGGAGTGAGTAAGCGTCTGTAGGTGTGTTTTATAAATACAAGAGGGTGTTGAGGTAGTGCTATAAGAAAAGTGACAGCATGTGTGCCGGTTACCAGGGCACTGTGTCGGTCAGAGGGGGTTGTTTGAGGAAATTACAGCTGTGAACTGAGGGAGGTGGAAACTAATAAACACAGCTCCCATTGGCAAAACCACTCTTACAGGCCTGACAACTTATATGGCAAAAAGCATGTTTATACACAGAATACTTCATTCAAACAGCTCGCTCACTTGCACACCCATGCAATAAGCAGTCATAAAGCCCCGTCCGGCTCCCCATAGATTAGGTGTGAAATTTTTCCATACACACTGACTCAGGCCTGGGCTGAGGTAAATTGCACTGTTTGTATGGACCATGAGTCATTCAAACGGAAAAATATACATTATATATGTGAGTGACATTTAGGGACAAGACATGGGAGGGGCTCTTCTAATTTGAGCCAGTAAGCAACCCTCTACAACTCCACAGAACACACCATCATAGCAACTACCTGGCAACCCCCCAACACCCCAGAACTGTGCCTACAACTTCCGAATTATATTATCAAAGGAAAAATCTATAGTCTTGAATACTGTGATTCATTTTTAAATAGAGTTCTTTGGTGTGTTAAAAGTCAATCCAGAAGGAACTAGGGTGGAAGAAAATGGGATTTCTCAAATTTCACAAACTCCCTCTCCTTTCACATTAACAACAATACACTGTGGAACCATGGCAACCTCTGAACGATACCAAGGACAAGCATTGTCTAATCTTGGCATTGAGGAGACACTTTTAAATGAAGCAAAAGACAGCAGGTATTGTTTCATTAAGCACCTCACAGAAAAGTAAGATTGACAGTGTCAGAAATGAACATATACCTGCAAACAGGTATTTCTCCATTATTGTGGTAGAACGCAACATGTTCCTCATAAACTTCATAATTGCCCCAGAATAACCCAAACACCAACCAGTCCGACACACAGACCCTGCCATACCTCCCAAACCTCAAAAACTTAAGACCATTCATCATGTCACTGATGACTACAGTCAGTGCATTACATCCCCACAGGGTGTAAATGAAAACAAAACCAAGCCATTCTGCATCTTCTTAGAAAGACATAGAGATGTCAGTCTGGTTATATTGTGGTATAGCAAAAAATCTAAACAAATAACAAGTGTTTCTCTCTTCAAAGATCTTGGTGGGTCTTATGGCAAAATGTTAAATCACTCCCTCACATGTTAAATTAATAAATGTAATGTTAATGCCAGTATGGCATTGTATATGCACAGTGTATGTATGGATAATAAATAATATAACGCGCACGCACACACACACACACACGTGTATATATGTTAATATATGATATAATATTATATACACACACACACACACACAAAGAGAGACAGACAGACACGTGTGTGGTTTGAAGTAGAAAGGCAAGAAAATAGTTAAGGAGAGGAATTAAGGCCCTTCACATTAAGATTTGTAACGTGCTATGTGAGGAATGACTGAGTAACAGTTATGAAACAGCATCTGTTTCAGAATGATTGGCATTGAAACTGTGTGTTTGTTTACAGTAAGGTAAAAGTGTGGAGTTAAAACAATACACATCAAAGGATGACACATGCCACAAACATTCTCATTGCCTCCTTAAGTACTTACCACAAAACTTTGTGGTGATTGCCATCAGTATTTGATATTTCTTTAGTGGTAATTTTGGTTTGTTTTCCCATTATCTGAAATAAATGAACTGCAGCCAACAATGCCCATAATGTTGAATACCTACTATAAAATATCACGGTGGATAAAATTTAAATCTGATGTCTGCCATAGGCCATCTGTGGGATGGCATACTAAATCAACTACAGCTGGACAACATATTAAAAGATTATAATATATTTTATATAATTGTGCTTGCAATATAAAATCAAGCAGAGGCATGAATACAGTAATTATTATTCGCAGTAATAATCTGAATGCTTTTTTGCCCCATCACGTTTGCTAATTTCGTGACTATCCCACGTCTTGCATTTTTCAGTCACCATTTTTAGTCAACAAATAAAAACAAAAATATATATTAAATGTATAAGATAATTGATGATCTATTTTATTTCAGCATGATTTGAGAATGTTCCAAGGAGCATCTCAAGGAAGCAACGAAACCTGACCTTTGGTAGAAGGGAGTTAACGTGTCAAAGTTACAACTAGTGTGATTTGTGACCTACAGAATAAGGATTTTGGAATCATAAATATATCATACCGTTTTTGCAAAACAATTTTTTTAATCCTAAAATGGTTTTAATTACAGATTTACAATAGATTGTGAATCCCAAATTTTTACATTTGGGCTCAGAATTCTGTACCCCACTGAACATTACATACAAAACAACAGAAACAAGAGAACTGTGCAAATAAATGCATATCACATTTAAAGTACATTCCAGAAGTACATAGAGATTAGGGAAGCAACTTCCCTTTATTGTCCTAACAAACAGCAAATAGCGCATTTTTAAAAAGGCTTTGTGTCATAACATTCCATATGCATTGAAACTATACTGCAATTGACACTGTATACTTGCAGACTATCAAGTAAAACTTGATTAATATGCTACTGTTCATTGAGATCTTATATAATGACAGTGGACAGCCCACAAAGAGAATGTCTTTGTTTAAAGGGATGGCTAAAAGAGAATTCATTGGCAGGTGTCATTGGCAACGCAGTTTTTTGCTGGAAACTAACAGATCTGTTAAAAAATGGTGAAACACTTAGTATACGAATGAATGCTGATAGTATATGATAAGAACATGCTGATAGCAGATACTGATCTCCTCCCATTGGTTTGGTAAAAACATTTATAAAGCAATAAACCTTAGTCATGCCACTGTACACTAAACTTTTAGAGTTGTTTTCATACAATAAACCTTACAAAGTTGTCAGCTTAAAATGCAGAGCAGCCCTTTCCCTGTAAAGACCTTTTCTTACAGCAAACGCTTCAGTTTGTACCATAAACATGAGGATAGTACTTTTATTGGAAATGTTATTGAGGCAGGTGTCCTTCACCTGCCTTTGACAGAGGTCAAAGATTTCTGAAAGACAGCATCTCACAGATGTCTAGACCAGAATAAAATGGAGTACATCACCTACTATAATATGCCATATAAACAAAGTCACACAACACAATCAACAAACCAAACCAAACATAAACAAAACCAAAAGTGAATTTTCCCATATGACAATGGGAAAATCAGTCTGACACAAGTATCCTAAAGAGAATTGAAATGAGATGAAAAAGTGATAAATTCAATTTTAATTGATGGGTCAGAGGGTGGGACATAACATACAGTCACTCACCTGTTTAAGTTCCTGTGTTCGTGGTCTCGAGTATCGTACGATCTTTTAATCTCTCTGTTGGCTCCTTCAGATCTCGACTTGTTGCGACACACCTGAACTGGAGACAGGAAACAAAAGGATCGTAAGCAACAATCAAACCAATCGCGGCTTTCCAGAGGCGGAGAAAACCCAAAGTTTCTGTACTTCATTCAAAATGTCACATTTTTGCGTAAAGCCACGTGTGAACCGAAATGACTTGCTTTTAAGTTATCAGTCGAGCATAAAGCGAATGAATGAATTCACTTTTAACAAAATTCATGGGTGGTTTTCATTTATCACAGAAACGTGAAATGTTTGATGATTTGTTATGAGATATTTGATGATGAAACTTGTTTTGACCTAATCGGAAACGTCTCGTTAATGCAAATATGTCGAATATTCAAGCTCCGTCTAACCACGTAGATCGCCTTACAGAGAAATTCTCAAGGCTCCGTTGTAGAGGAAGAGCAACTAAAAAAGAAACTACATCGTGCAGTGTCAACACTTTTAACAAATACTTCCTTTCTTTATAATATATACCTCTGACAAACCTGTGAAATGAGAACGCAGGGCCTCGCGCCGAGCTCTTCTGGTTGGAATGAGTGCTGCAGCTGCCCTACCGTGCTCCCGAAAATCTGTTGCACTTCTTTCCTAACTATCAAATCCTTTGTAGGGTCGACCCAACCCTCTGACAGAGCTCGAGGTGGGCGGTCATAGGGCTGTGTCTATAAACCTAATGAGCTGCCTGTTTAGACAGAATTACAGGGCATTATAGGTGTGTTCGGCAGTTTTGTCCATTATAGGCGCGGTCTGAGTGGCGCTCTTTAAAGTACGCTGTCTAGTAATACGATTTGAAACACAGCCATTAAGTGAGGAAAGCGGCATCTTCGCCGATGCTGATCATCCAATTGGTTTATAGTGTTTTTATATAAATATTGTAGCCAATGGTAGGCATATTTTTGTATGTATTGAATGTTAACGTATGTATTTACATGTATATAGCTATCTGTCTGTCTTATCTGTCTGTCTGTTTGTTTGACTATCTATCAATGTATCTGTCTATCTGTTTTGTTCATATTTTCTATCCTTAAGGCGTTGTTGCACATTCTTGAGGATTACCGTTCTGCAGGGCTTGTAGTATGCAACTGATATGAAAACAGTAAAAATATTTGCTGCAAGAATATCACACATCCACGTTTTTCCTCATTTCCTTTTTCTCAAACTTATTAAGGTAGGCTAACAATGCCTTTTTGCGGATTGGTAAATATTGGTGTTTATACGAGGCATTTGCCATTTTACAAGCATTGTCACTCATGTCACATTAGCAAAGTCACTAGAATTACATACACAGGTATTTCAGCAAGGGGAAATTGTAACATGCGTATGACAGGTACAATAACCTGCTAAGATACGACTAGTTTAAAATGGTGTCAGGGCAATTGTTAAAATAGTTTAGCAAGATAATCCAGTTACGTAAACACATGTTATTAAGCAGTTCTGGGTCTGTTTTATTAAGTAACTGATAATTATTTCTTTTGGATCTACAATATTGTAAATATAATATTTCTAGGCCTACTTGTTCATATTCATCGGTGATTACACCTTGTTTAAGTTAAAAGTAATGATGCAGTAAGCCCTAAATAGTCTCTATCAGATGTACCGTGCATATATTTTACCTTTTAAACACATATTTAGCTAGAATGTGATATCGGGGTCATCAATATTACATAAGCATGACAGAAATGTCCTGAGCAACTAAAACCATGAAGCATTTTTGAGCTGAAACATCTGGTTTCAGGCCGTAAATCATCCAATAGGTCACAGTCAGATCAGGATGCTTTACATCACAACAAAAACGAACCTTTAACCTTTGTCACACATGCAGAAAAGCTTTGAAAAGGGTTCGAGGAACTCTTGGCCTTTTGGTAGCCTTTCAAGTAAAACACACACTTAGTACAGTAACAGACACAAAATAGACATCATAAAGGTATGGATGAGAGGAAGTGATACATAAAATGGAATTATCGAGAACAGATGCATAGTAACTGACTTTAAGACTAATCAGGAACATATGAGGCTGATGAAGAGCTGGAGGATAGAAATAGAAAATACTAGTCCACACAATAATTTTAGGGTATGCAGGGAGTGGTTGTGGTTTTTGAGCATCAGCAGGATTGCAATATGTGGATCAGGGGTTAGAGAGAGGCTGACACACCCTAGACACAGGTACAAGTGTAGTGCTTGTTATTTTATATTTCCTACAGACAAGTAGCTCATCCTAAAATCAATGTATGTAATTTAAATATTAAAAGCATATTTGGATTATATTAACGTGATTCTATCTTTCTCTCTCATGACACAAGAGTTAACATAACTCTGATAACTCTTCGTCTACAATTCATACTTTAAAATTATAAATAGACAGCCTCTATTTATTGTGTCATTGTCAATATTTAGTAAACTAAATATGTCCATCTAGTGGTCAGTAATAGTAATTGCATTAGAAATATTGAAATTTTGTTTTTGGACAAAAAACTCTGCAAGATTAAATAAGATTTCTTTGTAAGTGTGGCAACTTGACTTTGAATTCTAAATTTTAACACGTTTTAAAATGACAAATGTTTAATTTATTAACTAAATATAAAAAATAAGAGTTTGTAGCACAAATGTTATGGTGGAAAAGATGTTCTAAATCATATAAATACTTTTTTAGTTGAGAGCAAATGACTGGAAAAAAAGAGCTTGGAATAATGGCCTGTGAATTTGAGCACTTCTGACTCAAGAAATACTATCTTCTTGTTTGAAGTTTATATTCATACCGAAGCCTAAACACAATGGAGTTTGAGGGGGTGTGGCCCTGGGCAGGGCCATGGATGTGGCTTGATGTAGGGCTGGACTTAACAGATTGCTGCTCCTCTCACCACCAATGAAATCTTTCTTTTAACTTCATACTGCCCCCACACACGAATGACATGCACACATACACACAAAAACACACAACGGGGCCTACCACACAAAATCAGGATATGACATCATTCAGAGGGAAGGAAGCCGTCTAAGTTTTCTACTTGTTGTTTTGATCTTTGCTGTATTCTTAAAAGGTTTTTGTACAATAACTGTGGCTAATGAATAGGAGAAAGAAAGGGTCTTCACAGAAAACTTTGGATCTACCCTCTTGGAGGAAAGAATTATTTTCAGGTCAGTTCTGTTTAAGTGTGTTTAGTGGGACTAAAGCCAGATACAGTAGAGACAGACCCTGCCTTCATTCTAACCTTTTCCTTTTCTTTTGTCTTCTCTTATTTATGAGATGGCACTTATCTCTTATGTTGCACGTTGTAAGCAGTAACTTTGGATCTCATGTGATGTGGTTGCTCAAAGGAAGCGTGATCAGACATGCAGTGTTTGACGTGAATGGAGGGGGTGGACAAAAAACTCTTCTGTACTATACTGATCCATTCATCAGGCATGCATTGCACAATTAAAGGCAATTATGGTTTATGAGTGGGCTACTATTGAGTGTTGATTATAATGTCTGTATTTTAATCTTTTATGTAGGAGGAACAAGCACTTTGTTTAGATTATGCAGGAATGTTTAGATTTTGAAGACTTCATAAATTAATAGCTTAAAGAGCATAAACAGGTTTCATAAAAATGTGCAAATTACAACTTATAGTTGAGACTAGTGATAAACAGGTCTCAAAAAATCAGTTATACTTCTAGCAAGTGCCAGAAACTTCTAAAATGTTAATGTGAAATATATTAAATGTCTTCGTAAGGTCTATGAATATAGTGAAAGAATATAGTGATTTTAGTGATTTAGCAAGCCCGGTCAGTTCTCTAGTAACCACATCTCTTTTAGATACATTTCCTATATGGGAGGAGTGAGAAAGAGGGAAAAAACAACAAGACTTATCAAGGAAACAAAAAGAGGGTGGACTCAAAGATATGCTGCCAGGAATACAGAGAGACAAGATTTGATTGTAGAGCTGAAGAGATTTTCTAAAATCAGAAAAATGTGTCTCTTTCAGCCATTTAGAACAAACACAGGAAAATGGTGGTGCAGATAAAGCTTTTCAAAGTAAGGTCAAAGTAAGAGTATAGAAAGGGAAGGAGAAATTGTATAAATTATATGTTTTTACTGGTACTTTGTCCACTTCTGCATCAATGTTTTTATTACTAAATTAAACGCACAGAACTTGCTGAAAATACAGCCCTTTTGCATCTTGGTTCACTCAAAATTATTAACAACATTATTAAAGAAAAATGAATCCCAGATTGTCCTGTTGTCTATGTATCTATGGATATTATCATAAATGTAATTTGCTGTAATTTCTCTCTTTAATTTTGTTTGCTGTATATAATGATAGACCTCCCAACCCATTGACATTTTCGGTCTGCAATAGAAAATGTCAAATCCATTTACAGGTTTTAATTACACACAACCCCAACATAGTAATCCCCATGCTGTTCTCTAAATGGATACCCATACCATTTTGCAAGGTGATTTGTGATTCGTGGCATATTACATGGTATACATAAACTCAATCATAACAAACGCAAATGAAACTCATCAGTGTTGTCACAAAACAAATAGAACACCTACAATACTAATGCAGAACCTAAATACCTTTATATCTTTCTATATCTTTATATCTGATATCTTTCCAAAGATATCTGAAGCATAATCAACTATCTATGTACCTGGTTTAGTCCATTTTGGAAATCAAAGGCATGAGTGATGAAATTCTGCATAATTTTGATGTCACGAGTTTAGGACGGGTTTTGGACAAGATAGTCCCTCAGTGCTGCTCAAAGTCTCCTGACAAGATTAAATGATATTAAACAGATATTAAATCCTTACACAAAGTGCACAGTCTTCTTCCTTTTCAACTGCTTCTTTTGCTCTGCACAGCGCACTCTTAGTGCTGATTAGGTTTTTAGAAGGTTAACTTAATAGTCAACCGCATTGGTTAATTGCTTTAGAAATATTGTTCTGAGGCTTTGCTTTATTTATTTTGCTCTCTAGAAACGTCCCCATCTGGTGGGACTGCAGCCCAGGGAGTCAGTGTGTGTGCAATCCAGATCCTGACTGGAAGCTAACTCCACCACCTTCCTCTGATCAACAATGGCTCTTTGCTTGGGGCAGGTTTTCAGCAAAGACAAAACATTTCGGCCTCGAAAGCGATTTGAACCTGGAACGCAACGCTTTGAGCTGTACAAAAGAGCCCAAGCTTCACTGAAATCAGGCCTGGACCTCAGGAAAGTTGTGCAGCTGCCAGAAGGGGAAAACATTAATGATTGGATAGCTGTGCATGTTGTGGATTTCTTTAATCGTATCAACCTCATTTATGGGACAGTCAGCGAGTTCTGTACTGAGAAGAGCTGTCCCATCATGTCTGGTGGACCACGTTATGAATACAGGTGGCAGGATGGGGATGAATACAAGAAGCCCACCAAGTTGCCTGCTCTTATATACATGAACCTTCTGATAAACTGGATTGAATCACTTATCAACAATGAGAACATCTTTCCTACAAGAGTAGGTGTGTGTGTGAAGTCCAAAATGTATACTTAGATTCACTTGTTGAATTGCGTTGATAATACTGCTTTGACAAGTTCAAGTCATTTTACTTTGATAATCTGAAGTATTTCCATTACACTTGTCCCACCTGGGTCATGGCACCAATGAAAATGGTTCAGCTCAACCTACTCTGAGTGGGATTCAAACTGGTGACCAGATCAGCCTAGGAGTCAAGCCACAAGGGAGATAAAGACCATAGCCTCTAGCCTCAGGAAGGGTGGTTTACACACTCTGTTACACAACCATGGAAACTGTGGAAATCACAGAACTGTGGAAAAGACTAGAACTATGGTTTTAGTCTAAGCTCTTTCAGTTCTGTCTTTCAGCTCTGTAGTAAAATATTTCACCATCATAGTAACAGTAAGAAAGGCCATCATAGTAATGTGATGAAGTGAAGAAGCATGTCACCAAGCAAATGATTGAAATTAGATAGTAACAAAATTTATAGTAAGACTAGTTAACAACACAACAATATGTATGGCATCAGGAATGCTAATGGGAACAGTAGGAAATTGTAGGAAACAGTAGCTAGATATCTTTGTAAGAAAAATATTAATGGATAAAGTTACATAAGATGTACTGCCAAGAATTAATAATACCACAAGCTAAACTACTTACTAAAATCAGTACTAATTACTGATGCAATTGCTATCAATAGCAATTGAGTTCTATCATGAAATAAAATGATACAAATTTATATTTATTATATTATATTATATATAAATTTATGAAGTGATACAAGGGTGACACCAGTTTTCTTCTATTTGTAGGAGTCCCTTTTCCTAAGAACTTTCAGCAAGTGTGCAAGAAGATCCTGAGCCGATTGTTTCGGGTGTTTGTACACGTGTACATTCATCACTTTGACATCATCTGCAGTATGGGGGCTGAAGCTCATATCAACACCTGCTACAAACACTACTATTACTTCATTTCTGAGTTCACCCTCATTGACCATTCAGAGCTGGAGCCTCTGGTGAGAAAGATGTGTTTTCATTACAGCTATAGCTCAAATGTCAATGCTGGGGGAAGGTAATATGAGAGGAATTTGTGTCTTTTCTTTTGTTACAGAAAGAAATGACAGAGAAGATCTGCCACTAAAGGATGTAGAGAATTAATGTGCCCCCAAAAGCACAAAATTCACTTATGAGCCAGTAAACCAATCACTTCAAGCATTCTGAACAAAAGACTGAATCGAAGACCAGGGACTTTTGAACAAACTGATAAACACCTTGATTAAACATTTTGTTCAATATTTTAGTCTGTATTCTATAGGCAGCACACTATAAAATAATAGATCTCAAAGCAGTTCCAAATTCTGCTTTTTGTGCAAGAGTAGTTAATCATTAAATGCCAATCAAGACTGAGAAAAAAACTTTATACATTTATCAGTATTGATATGAAATGATGACTTGATTGTGTAGTACATTGTGTGTACATACACTTGGGAGAATTTCATAATGTGACTTTGAAGATATTTGTCCTTCAGGGAAACTTGTCTATAATTATGTTTAAAGTTTCTGTTGAGACTCTGTAATAGTTGATTTTCTAGAACAGGTTTGAGTTGTTACATTCTTGCTCTGTATAGGGGAAGAGGCCTTTGCTAGTTCCTATTTTTAAACAGGGCATGTGCACTAAGAAACCATTATGATCCCTGTGACTCATGATGAATAGTACCTGACAGTATTATTCTAATTTTACCAATTGTTTTGAAATTGTGCTGTTTTCCTATTTTATTTTTGCATGCAAACAAGTCTGAAATACAACATTACTATTTTAACCTATTGACAATGGCTTCTTGTTTTCAGGAAATCGTCTGTTTGGGTGGGACACCTGTAAATACAAACTATAATTTTCACTTAAATCATATCCCTCATTGCCACAACGTCAGTAAAATTAAAATACATGCGGGGTGATATATAAAATTGGTAGGCTAAGTATGTGGCTGTCAACGACTAAATTACTTCATGTACCTGCAAAAACTGAGCACAAATATAACCAATTTAAAATTAAACGAAAGATTTTACTGTTGAGTATGTGTAGTAGTGCTTAAACATAATAACAGAGAAAAAGAAACTGGAAGGTCATTATAATCTACATCAACGTATACAAAACATTGTATAACAACATTGAATTCAAATTATGCTTTTAAACGAATCCACTGCACTTCACCCACGTTACGCTATGGCGGAAGTCTCTTCATCACCAGCACTGATCAGCGTAGTAATTAGCGACAACATTGCAAGGTAAAGTTTTAACTCACTATACGAGTCCAAACGCTGCATTTCCAAATATCATAAACCCAACCAGTAGCTCCAGCCTATGAGTGAAAATAACATTCCTTCAGAGGTCGAAATAGGAATCTTACTGCAGGCGAGTCATGAATATTAATTAGGTTTTGCTTACGCTCATTCGTAAACCCATCTTGTGTCCAGTTACGTAGATAATTAATATTCATGAGCCGAGCCTTCCCTGTAGTAGGATTCTAAACGTTCCCCACAGCGTCCATCAGTAGGAGGGCAGTTGGCGCGTTTTAGTTAGGTTTTGTTGTGTTTGTGTTGTCCTTCAGCCCTTACTGCTGCAGAGGATGGCGGAGGCAGTCACGGCACAGCTACACTCGTTCGGTTGCAATTTCCAGGTTTGATTTTTCTTTTAAAACACATGGCTAGGATGTACTATTACTGTTTAACGTGGGCAAATATATATCTACTGAGCCCAGCTGACTGATGTGTGCATATGTGTGATTTAATACAGTGGTTTTACAGGTCGCCAAATACGCGTCAGTGATTAATGTTTTCACCACTATATGCCTTTATAGTGCCAAAAATAAACGCAGTTGTACTGCCAGACTGTCTGGGTCTGTCACAGTCATATGTTAAATGTCTTACAGTAGAAGATTTTCACTTACCGTCGGATCCCTTAACACACTGTAGCTATTTGGTTAGCGCTGTCTCTGCCGCTGACGTTGCAACACTAATTTAGTTTTCTGACACTTGTTGCTTGTTTTCCTAACTCATTTCAACAGTTTACGTGTCAGATCACCTTTCTCCTAACACTTTGTAATCACTTGTACTGTTGTTTTAAATATGTTAATTTTATTCCGCGACTTAAGCAACATTCCCGCCTATATCCACTGGCTAACATTGGTCTGTATGCAATGATATCGTGTGTTATGTTATCGTTTGCCATCGTTATTAAATTTTGTCCCTTATCATTTAAATCGCTTATTTATAAGAATTTCCTCGTAATTATGTAACAGCTTCCAGTAATATCCCATTTGAGTGCGCGGGATTTCCCCTCAGTGACAACATCCAGGTGATAATAACTTAACCAACACGCTGCGGCGATAAAGTCATCGCTCTGAACGGAAACTATATCACTAAATAGCCCGCTCATGATTTTATCAACCCACTTTTAAGAAAACCGGCTATCAGACACGAAGTCGGTAAGCTAAGGTGACGGTTGTTAGCTGATATCTCACGTCACGAGCGTGCGCGCACTCTCGCGCGGATTCTGGAAAGCTCGTGGCCGCGTTTGTTATTTGTTTTCTTTGTTTCACTGCTTGTGTAAGGTACTGGCCTGTAACACAACACACGGGCTGTACGTTATTTTTAAGCTTTAAACAGCGTATAAATAAATAAGTGATAGCTGTCATGCACTGCCTGCATGACGTGTTGGCTGTGGAGGAGATGAGGAAGCAGTTTTGACATGAAACACTTTAAACATGAAAATCTTGCTCAGAGTGTGAAATCGGATAAGTGCACAGCCGTGACTCATGGATGCAAAGTTCCCTTCCTCTGAAGCTCATGTTTAAAGAAGGAACATAGTGAGAGTGTGCAGCTAAAGGATTCTAGAAGTAACTGGACCAGCAGTAAATGTTGCTGTCAAAACAGCCAAAACTGTTCAGACGTTTGTAATGCATGCATATGTATCTGTGACCATCTGGCTGTTGTTCACCCTATTGGAAATGCTCAGACAAACATTACTTAGTAATTACCCCGCATGCTTTGTGTTTATCTGAAACACAGCCTTTCACGTGTAATTTATGTCACTGGAACACTTTCTCTTGTTGGCTTGCCTGTAATTTTCTCTCTTTCTCACAGATAACCAGTAGCACTCTGGCATCTGGCCAGGTGGAAAGCTGTGGTCTGCTCACTCATGCCCCTCTTAGTCCCTCTCAAAACCCTGGAGGTACATCTGCTTTGAGCTGCATATTTGTAAACTACGAACAAATCCCAAAGCATAAATTCTGGCCATATTTTACATCTGAAGTTTGTGTGAAGCTCATAATTTCCCCAGTCACATTATGCTTTGATTGGAGAAACACAAAGTCCCGCCCCAAACCCCACCATTGTTGAGCTGTTGATCATGGGTGACACACTGCTGCTTAGCATGCACATATAAACAGAACAGTGTTTTCATCGCATGAAAAGCCACAGTGTTAATAATTTTTATTGAATTTAACTTGCCAATTTCTCACAATAGCTGTTCCTGCATGTTTAGCTGGAAAATAATATTTTAACATGGAAAATTGTGCTTCAGCATTAAACTGAAATAAAAACAAAGATCCAGGAATTTTTCTAAGATTATGTTTTAAAATTTGTAATTTTGTTTGTGTTCTGAATATTGGGATTAGGACTGGAGAACAGTCAACCAGTCAACATCAAAGACCCTGTTACACGTCGGAAGAAGAAGCGCAGATCTCGGGCTGCAGACAGTTTCACTGGCAAATTTGATGGTACTGAACCTAAAAAAAACTTAAGTTTTTTAATCACCAAATATTATTTACAAACAATACTCAATATGTACATTTCTGGTCTTTGTTTCCTCTGTATGAACAGTTGTAGAGAACAGTTTTCTCTGAATGCAAAGGTCTTTGAAAATGTTTGATTGCACTTCTGATTATAAGGGTTCATGACAGTGTAAGTAAACCCTGCTGTGTGTGTTTGTTGTAGATCTGTACAGGTTGACTGATGAG
>JAZGTJ010004662.1:0-23987 GCA_036877575.1 Botia almorhae
AGTTGAAGAGGGCGCTGTACGCCTTGTTCTCCCAGTTTGGCCAGATTTTGGACATTGTTGCTCTGAAGACCATGCGGATGAGGGGACAGGCGTTCGTCATCTTTAAAGAGCTAACCGCAGCCACAAACGCCCTCAGACAGCTGCAGGGATTCCCGTTCTACAACAAGCCCATGGTGAGCAGCAATGACTGCAGCTGAGTCTGCTGGTACAAACATCAGATGCTGTCACTGTTTTTATGTCTTGATTGTTAATCTTAGCATGTGCTCGACTTGTAGCGAATCCAGTATGCAAAAACAGACTCGGACGTCATTTCTAAGATGAGAGGCACGTACGGAGATAAAGAAAAGAAGAGAGAGAAGAAGAAGAAGGCTCAAGAACAGGCAGCTAATGTCAACAAGAAACCTGCGGTGAGTAGAGACGCTGCATGGCGTGTTGATTGTTGTTGGGCTCATCGTACTGTTGCGCTGAACGTGTACTTTCATAGAAGAAGTGTTGAATAAATGATCCGCACAGCTTGATTTGCCTGTGTGAATTAAAAAAGATAAAACAGGTTTTTGTTTTTAAAAAAAAAATAATTGTAATGCGTTTTTCCCTGCAGGGAGCCATAAACACACAACCGCCTGCACCTGCCACAGTTCAGGTACGACACGCCTGGCGTGTTCACATGCTAACGTATTGATTTGATTTTTCTCCTCCTGTGATGTACCTGATCCTAACCCACTGCTGGTTGTTCTAGGTCCCTGACAACCCCCCAAATTATATTCTGTTCCTGAATAATCTCCCCGAAGAGACGAATGAGATGATGTTGTCCATGTTGTTCAACCAGTAAGTTCATATTGAGACTATGGTGCTAAACGTGACACACAATATTAGTGCTTTAATTTTCCATTTAATGTGTAGAGTCAGATTATTAATAATTCTTTGATGTCTTTTTCCATTTGATTGTTTATTCATCGTCTTGCTCTCGTTCATCCGGTTTGCAGGTTTCCCGGGTTTAAAGAGGTGCGTCTGGTCCCTGGGAAGCACGATATTGCGTTTGTAGAGTTTGAGAGTGAAGCTCAAGCTGGTGTTGCTAAAGATGCGCTACAGGGTTTCAGAATCACAGCCACGTGCGCTATGAAGATCACATATGCCAAAAAATGACCCAACTCACCGCCACACTGCCGCTTGTTTCCCTGGAGATGAGCTGGACTGGACTGAAACTCTGATCTGTGGATCTGAGTTTCATTTGTTTTTGTTTTTAAAGAAGGTTCTTCTGTGATTGTGTAGTGTTTCACTTTTTATTTTTAATAAGTGATATTAAAATACAGGTCAGTGTTTATTTTGTACTATAGGCTAATAAAACTAACCACAAAGTATTACCCTGTCAAGTCTTATTTTATGATTGTAAGTTTTGTGCTTTATCTTAAAATATGGCTGAACGATCCGTTTGAATTCTTTCTGCAAGAGCTTTTTGTTAAATGGCTGAACAACACAGAGTGTTTTTCAAGGATTGGATATTAAACTTGAAAGCCAGTGATTAGCCTTTCCACAGAAGCACTCATCGTATCAGCCTGTTTGCTTTCACTCCTGTCCTTCAATCAGTGGAGATTGGAGGCTGTGTGCGGCTTTAAATTACACAGCATTTCAAAATTGTTTTCCTGCAAACTCATGGAAGAGTCAGATGTTAGAAAGTCGTGACAATTTCTATAGTGGACATGCTGTTTCGAGTGTGGTCACAATCTTTATCCAGTAATCAGGAATTCCTGGACAAGTCAGGAGTAGTCATTGGTTTTGCAGTGCGGAAACTTTATGATCTGTTCAGACATAAGACTGATGTAGTGGTTAAATGAACCTTATTGCCTCTTTTCAATATTAAGTGCTAATGATTCTGTTATGCCGAGTTCTGGCAGTATTTGTCTCCTGAATTACTGTCTGTACATTATATACTTGAAGTGTGAGATGAGTGTTGTCTGTCCTCTGTGTTGTATCATGAACACTCTGTACCTAAAGGCTGATTGAAACAGCTGTTTTTGGCTCCAAATAGCGAGACATCTAAATTCTATCCAGGAGCAAGCTGACGATAAATCAATAACAAGAACGCTATTGCACCGCTTATACTACAACATTGATTTGCAAACTTGTGTGACTGTGATTACACGACACAGACGCTGTTTAACATTTAATTAACTTCACACTGTGCTGCATTTAAAGATAAGCATCAATTTAGTCCAAAGAGAAAACATTCCATGAATTTTAATCACACAATGTGCATCTCATAAAGAGAAACTGAAGGAAATGATCAGGAAGCAGCAGGAAGCCAGACTGATTCAGTAACAGTGTGTTTTGTTGTTGATTTTGTATATCTCTCTTCAATTAAACAGCCCGGGATCTGACCGGAGAGGTGAGTGATATTTCAGATGTGCTGCTTTAAAATGTCATGATAATAACTGACAACTAAACAAGACCCCCCCCCCCCCACGCACACAGTATGGGAAAATGGGGCAATCAAACGCAAATCCATTAAAAGGTTTTATGCTAAGAAAAATATTTCCCCAGAGTTTTTTCTTCCAGCGTGCCGAGAACATAATGGCTCGCCCACTTTGTGCCATTTTCAAAAGAGATTATTACAAATGTCATTGAAAAGTGGTTTCATCAAAGATCTAAATCATACTTAAGCTCATTTCGGCTCTTTCAATAAACGCAATGATCTCAGAATGTATGTAGGTCTATATATCTGTCTGTCAAGTATGACCTTATCCTAACAACCACCCTAAGCCCCTAAGTAACCATGGTTACTGTCAAGCGTTCCTGAACAGGTAAGAATGGTGTACAAGCCTCTAACCCAGTCCTAAACCTAATTTAACAATCTGATTGGCTGAAATGTTTCAGGACCAATAATGTTGATCCAGGAACACGTACTTGGTGAAATCACATTAGCAACCACCCAGGATTCTGTAGCAACCATTCAGAGCACCTTAGCAACCGACAGCCTTGTCTAACCTTAAACTTCAAGCTATAACCTTTAGTCTCAAAGCTTTCAAACTATTTTAAATATACTGGCACGATGTGATCAAGCAAACCTCAAAGGTTCTCTTGATGAACTCTGTTAGAACATCTTGATCTAACAGCAGGCGAGGCGATGAGGAGACACTTCTCGCTGTCATCTTTGTTTAGTCTCCAAATGAATCAGCTGCCGGCCTCTCTGTGCCATGACAGACCAATCATCTCCCTCCACACACCTGTGATCCGGGTCAGAAGTCCCGCAGCCTGACACGATCTGTGAAGCCGCTCAAGCGCGCCTGGTCCTCTCCTCACGCAGTGTTTGGAGAAGACGTGAGAGGCGTCGGCTACTGCTGTCAGGTTAGTTCACGGGGTCTTTGATGGAGTCTAATGGATGTTCACACCTGGCTGCCATTAAAGCCTCGTTCATTATAACAGGAACGCTCTGATTACGTTCTGTCACATAGTGTTTGTCTGTCACTGTTGTTCTGCTTGTGGCTTCAGTGCCGGTTTTATGGCTCCGTTTAACCGGAATGCTGTGTGAGAGAGGTGGAGAGTGATTTAAAGGGAGGGTATTTTTGTCGACACCGACATCTGTTACTACAAGCTGTAAATTTTTAAGAACTGTTCAGGGTTATTCTGTCTGGGAGTGTGTGTGTGTGTGTAAGGTCGAGACTGTCGCTATAGGTTCTGTGCTGTAAATGTACATAAATCTTAAACAAACACCAGCTTCACTTCAGTAGCTGGTCCTGATGGCACCTAAAATAGAACAATATCAAAAGATGTGCAGAACTATAAATTATAAATGAAACAGTCCTGGATAAACGCACCTGAGTGCTTCGTGTTCCTAAAACCACTTTCATGATGTTGCCTAGCATGATGGGAAAACTTACACTGTTTAACTTGAAGTGCTTGGACATTTGGAACACGTCCATATAACTGCAGTTAATCAGATGAATGACACCTTCCGTCTGAACTGAAACCAAACACTTTAAATGCGTCTGTTTTGTTATCTGCATTTGAAATGTATTCGGGGCTGTGCATGAGAAAAGAGGTGATGAATTCTGTGTTTTTAAACATGCATTGAAATCAGTCCACTGTAGACAGACATGTTCTCTTATAGGTAAGAGCTGGAAACAGACAAGGGTGAACAGTATAAAAGACGAGAGCTGCCACAGGGGCGAGACAGAGCTTCAGAAGATGGAAATGAGTGAGTGCTTCAATCACAACATGTTTTAGTATTGAGATTTTCTGTGGCTTTTATACACGCTGCTGTATTCACAGGTTGCAGACACGCAGCGGTTTGTTGAGTGTTTCCGCTGGATGGGAGGAGACGCGGAGCGGATTCATGTGTCCGTTAGACGCGCAGATCCGCAGACGCACGGAGGAATAACTTCAACAGATAGATGTTAAGATGCAAACATGTTCCAGCAAGGAAATGAAAACTGAAACAAAAAGGACAAGACTGTGAAGGTGAGCTATACACGTATCCGTTTATATTTCTAAAGTGTTGATCTTTTGCGCTTTGTTTTTTATAAACCTAGTGAGACCTAAACGGGTTCGAGTGATTGCATATTCAAGTATAGCCTAAAACACGCGGGTTAGATCAAGTTTGCCATCATTTAAATCTGTCTTTTGAGTTCGCCAAAACAGAAACGACGTGAATGAATGTAAATCAGTATTTAACTTGCATGCAGGAGAGATGTCACGTCACGAGCCGTGTGCCTTCATTCTGAACGATCTACTGTAATTCAAGTATTCTGACAAAGAATTAATCGTGTTTTTATGATCTCACTTTAATACTTTAAACATTGCATTTACTAATACAAAAGTTTAGTTATTTGCTCTGACATTGATTGTTTTGTTAGACCACCAAATGCCCACGTAGTAATATTTCTAGAGGACTGTGTTAAATAATAAATATTAAATTAATCGAATCTAAATGAGATGCAGTGCTGTAGTGATAAGCTGCTTGTCTACGTCAATAGTTGTACATATAATTTAAAAATACACCAGAAATATACAATTAAATCTGTGTAAGGTCAGTGCTAGTTGTTTTTTGCATTTTTCACATCAGTCGTGTGTGTACGCCTTTCAAGACATTGAAAACTGTTAAAATAGTTAACTGTATTAATTTACCAATAAAATATCAGTTAATATGTCATTTTTTTACACCAGCCTCATACTAAACAGGCGTTTACAGTAAGCGCATGTGTAATCTGACCATCTGTTGTCCTTCACATTTCAACATAACGGAGATCTTTTTGACTCTCAGTCTGAGGGAAAGATATTTCATAGAAAGTTACAGGATTTCATCAGAGCTTTTTCAATATAGTTCACACAATAATAACAATTTATTCATTGTTATACCCTGACTCACTGTTGTGCACTATATTCCAAGAGCAGAAGCCTCAGTTTCATCGTTCATTTATAATCCTCTCCTGTCTGCTTCACTTGAGCTGTCGAATCTTATTCATGTTTGTGTTCAATCAAATATGTAGCTGTACAAACGGTACCGAGCTGTTAGAGACAAAATCTGAAGTACCAGTCAATCTGTGTCAGTTCATACCGGATAAATCAACAACCTCATATTTCTGTTTTATTATCAGGTTAAGCTAATTACCTATAACCATCTTTTAATCATGCTCAGAATGTTTTGAAGCAGAAGAGCAGCTTGTTTTTCTGATAGTAAAAATGCAGACTAGCATAAGAACATGATTTTGAGAATACATTTTGCTTCGATGTGACAGATTCTGTGATTCTGTTCATTTTCTTTTCTACAGCCAAGTCATGGAAGATCCTGGTGGCTACAGCCTGCTTCAGTAAGACCAGAACCAAGACAAGATGGAAGAACACAACATTAGCACCTTATCCTGGACAGGGACCTCCGGGCTGAGCCACCCATCGGATAACCCCCATGATGTCATGCCCAGTTACGACATTCCTCTGGATTACGAGATTCCAGTGGATGAGATCCCTGACACAACCCAAGGTCAAGCTTTCTTTGTGGCTACAATTGTGATCGCTGTGGTCCTGGTTTCCATCATGCTGGTGTGTGGGATCGGAAACTGTATCTTCATAGCCTCATTGGCACGTTACAAAAAACTACGAAATCTCACCAATTTACTCATTGCCAACTTGGCGATATCAGACTTCCTGGTGGCGGTCGTGTGCTGTCCGTTCCTGGTGGATTATTACGTGGTGAAACGGCTATCGTGGGATCATGGGATTGTTCTTTGTGTCTCCATTAACTACCTGAGGACCGTCTCTCTGTATGTGTCCACCAATGCGCTGCTAGCCATTGCTGTGGACAGGTGAGTGCCAGCCTCTGTTATCTCCATCTCAACATTCTTATTGCAGTAGTTCTGAAATTTAAATAGTCAAAAGTTTGGATGCAAATCAAGGCACAAAATTCATTCAAACATATTCTCAACCTCTCATTAAATGTATCGGAGCTGGTCTGTGAAATGGCACCTGTGCGTGGAGCATACATCACAGTAGGGTGCAGAGGTCGAGATGATTAGCATTTTAATATCTGAATGCCCAGAGAACACGCTATGATTACACTGCAGCAACAGCTTGTGTAAATCACAGCTTTGGATGAAAATGATGAATCTGCAGCATGTCAACAAGATAAGGCACCTTCCACAAATATAGGACACTTCACAGACCCATTTCATTTTTCAATTCTGTGGCACACATTTCATGTTGCTTGTAACCGGGAGCTGTCAGAGCAGCAGTCTTCAGTTCAAACTAATAACTAGAATCTTTTAAATAATCCCAAAGACCTTGATTAGACGGTTCAGGTATGTTTCAATAGTGTTGAAGCTAAACCATAACTGTAGCAAAACATGTTTTTTTAATGACTAAATTATTTCAATTACCAAAGCATATATATTTTTAAGTTATGTCAAAACATTATTGACATAAAATATTACCAGTAACCATAAACCAACTAAACGTAGGCTAATTAAGTCTAAACCTGTTATTTAAAGTTTTTAAACAATATATTTAACATTGTTTTTTTAAAGTTTAATGGTAGAAATGACCAACATGTCTGCATGTTTAAACCGTAATTGCAAAACATTTTATATAACTTAACGTATTTATATAAAATGTGTGTAAAATAATAAAAATCATATTAATTAGGTTTACCTGATGTTGACAATCAACATTGTTTAAATGTTCAAAGTAAACGCATCCTCTCTCATCCTCAAACGCATCCTCAAGCTTCTCTTGTGTAGCCGGGTCAGGGAACGTTTCTGGCTCACCCGGCAACCTCAGCAACTTAGAGAAACTTGATTTCCAAACCATTGGCCTGACCTCGCCACAGTTCTGGGAAGTTGTTGGCTTCAAAACCGCCATGCTTCTCGGGCTCTGTTCCAAATCCTAGTAAGCTGACTTTAAGTGTACTGCCTACGTAGGCCACTGCCTTCAAAGACAGCATCCTAACCAAACCATGTGATACCATGTGCTGATTTATTGATTCAAATATGCCCTTAACTTTGTTAAAAACCAGCCACAAGAACCTACTACTGACTTTGATACCAAAAATCCTAAAATATGTAGCACACACAATTATTGCATATAATAATATATTCAACTATTTTAGTGAAATTTGTCTTGTTGAGTGAATTCTGTTTACAATCAACATATTTTCACAATGCATCTGCAATAGATTTTTGTTTGGCCAAAATACTTAATAAGACATTCGATTGCCTCATCTTGATACAATACATGCAATACTGCCTCAGAGTTTGGACAAAATGAGGAATCAGAACTAGCTTTAGCATCGGGATTGTGTGTATGATTCCTACAGTATGCAGACAGATTGCTGTGGTTTGGAATAGAGCTTCTGTCTTCCCTTATGCACAAGCAGACTATGAAGGTTGTGGGTGCCATTTGAGATGGGGCCATTAAACCATCCACCTGCATGCAACCTCGCCAAAGAGCAGAGGCGATGCATACCAAAAACTAAATTCAATTTTAAAAAGTGAAACCAGCCAAAAGCAATACAGTGCAAAAATCTAGTATTTGGATATTTGCCAGCACGCTCGTGATTCCTACGATTCCCAGTGTATCAGTGACTGCACGGATTTGCTAGGAAGTACATGCTGTCCTGGTAATCTAGCAGAGTCGTCTCCCCAGCAGGTGGTTCCTATTGAATGTGTGACGAGCGCATCTTCATAAGCACGGACCTCCTCTGGGATGAACAGAACAGACCCTGAAGGACCGCTGACTGTTTTTGTGCTCGTCTCAGTCACAACAGATGAAATGAATCGAGCGCAAATTGATTTGTGTGTAAATTGAATCATATGCTTCAGTTCCAGGTTTAAACAGAGACTTCTCTGCAGTTCTATAGGCCACACAGACAGCTAGAACCGCAGTTACACTCAACAGAACTAAAAATAGAACAGGGTTGAAAATTTGCCACATTAGTCATAAACATTGTTGTTTTTTTACAGTTCAATTTTATATTATTTGTCCATATCACAATAAAATGATTGAACTGTTTATTGTTGTTTATTGTGCAGTGATCTGTTCACACAGCGAGAGGTCAGAAAGACTCCTAACTTCATAAGGAGACCTTGTTATTAATAAAAATAAAGAAGTTCTTTTGAATAACTCATAAAAATGCTTTAAAAAACATCTAGTTCAGCAGAACGCAGGCTTGTTTTACATCTGTTTAATCTTTTCTCTTTAAAAGATTGAGTCAAAATTATTTTCTTTGGTAACCGTAAATATTATCTTGATTATGTTCTCATGGCTTTGATTGTTTCAATGCAGATGTCTGTAGGCCCCAAAAACAAGTCCAGATAAATGTTCTTTGTTGAGCTCTGAGTGAAAAAAGAGAATCGTGTTTTGCTTTCTGACAAACAGTTCATCTTATACAGTCAGCACACCAGCATTCAGGCATTTTTCTCTTATTCTCTTGTACACAGGTACATGGCTATCGTTCATCCCCTGAAGCCCCGTATGAAGTACCAGACGGCATACTGGCTCATTTTTGGGGTTTGGATAATCCCCATCCTCATCTCTGTGCCCTCAGCATACTTCGCTACAGAACAAGAGTACCCGCACGGCACACTGGCCCACGACAAAAAGATCTTCTGTGCCCAGATCTGGTCTGCAGACCAGCAACTTATTTATCGTTCTTACTTCCTGTTCATCTTCATAGTAGAGTTTCTGGGCCCTGTAGTCACCATGGCGATCTGTTACGCCCGCATCTTCAGGGAACTGTGGTTCAAGAACGTCCCCGGCTTTCCAACAGAGCAGCTGCGCAGACGTCTGCATCGGCGTCGTAGGACGGTTGTGGCACTGATCGCGGTCCTGGCGGCGTACGTGCTGTGTTGGGCCCCGTATTACAGCTTCACACTGTTGCGTGATTTTTACCCCGCGTTGATCACACGCGCACGGAACTCGCTGGTGGTTTTTTACATCATTGAGTGTATTGCCATGAGCAACGGGGTCATCAACACTCTTTGTTTTGTGAGCGTCAGGAACAGCAGCACAAAATGTCTCCTGGCTGTCAGACTGGCCAACTGGCGGTCGCTCACGAGGGTGATCGTTGGCAAGATGACAGAGGATGACATCAGAACTTCATCACTGCGAGTGACGGAGGACATTGAATGTACAAGAATCAAGTTACAGGCTGAGATGGTGAAGATCCAATGATCTACAAACGGTCACAGTGAACCTCTCAATGATCTCCTGATCTCCAGCTGAAGCCATGCAGTGAAGATCTAAGATGTTTTGTAATCACTTAACCGGGTCCACAGATCAACAGACGTACAAAACTCAAAGCACGATGACAATGAACTTTAACAAAGAGAAGATACTGTGACAGGACTGTGGGCTCCAGGAGGTTCTGAGCACATAACTAGCATTCACAGGAGATGGTTCATGATGGCCTGGTTTCTGGGCAACACGCATGGCAAATAGCATGTTTTTTCCGCATGTAAATATTCTCATATTAATTGTTTACAAATTGAGGTATAGAACTATCTGTGTTGAGAGTTCAGAAAGGATAATGTTCAGTTACAGTTTAGAATACAAATCTGTATGGACACTTGAATTAGTCAAATTCTGCTCATCAAACGTTGTGGAACATGTTAATGTTAATATGAAAAACTGCAGTTGTGGCGACTGTTTTTTTGGGGCCACTGTATATAATACTAGATTCACAGGTCAGTCAACGCCACCAATTTCCCAACTGGAACCCATAATGAATGCAGGGAACCTCGCTTAACATCAGTACCAGTGCCAGTACGGCAGTAAGTTGTAAAGTGGACCAGACCGAGGACCTCAATGATATTTTATGATCCATTTGTATCTGTAACTTTTAGATTTGCATAATTTTTACCTCTGTCTCACTTGTGTGATTCTGCAGCTGTAGTGAAAGTGATACAGTGACTGTTGTTGTATGCGCATCAAAAGAAATATTTCAGTTAACAAACGTTTCATGAAAACGGTTCGCTTGAAGCACACGTAGCTTACTGTGGTTGCTTGTAACAGTGTTGTGTTTCAAATGTATTTCTCCTCTACAAGAAAAAACAATGTCTTACAAAAACTGTTTTTTATTAATATGTACAGACTGGAAATGAAATGGGTCTGTGTACTGCTGGAACCCAAAGCAGCTGATGAGATCTGTTAGTACACTTCTGATGACCGTGGGCTCAATAAAACCCCAGAACAAAGAGAGGAAACGATGCTGATATGCTTTTATTAACCACCCATGCTGACCAGCACGTAGTATAAACTAGCCGCTAATTCACAAGTTCATTGTGTTGCATCATTGCCATCCATAAACACAACGACAGCTAATTGTGCCCATGTTCTATCCAAAACACTCAAAGAGTACAAGATGCACTTTTGTACCAAACCTGTATTAAAAACTCACAACAGTCAACTGGCGTCTCTGTTTTTATCAGTTTTAAAGACTTTGCTGGTCGGAGAGCAGATAGAGAAACATGAGCAGGTGTTTTGGGAGACATTAAACAGAACAAACGACTATATTATGGACCTGTTACAATAAAAGTCGCTCATTAGAGGAAGAGTGGGTCATCTCGCAGGTCATTTTCTAGGAATGATCAGCGGTGCCTCGATCTGAAAAGCACATTTAAGAAATTCCAAAACCTGCGTGAGCCGTCTATGTAGGCAACGATTTTCACAGGCGCATTACTGATGATAAGACCGTTTCAAGATGTGATCGCGCATGTAGACAGCAGCTATACCTCCTCTTAGGTCTTTATTTTGGCCAAATTCTAGGACAACATGAAATTTCCCAGAATGCACTGCATATTAGATGTTTTTTTTCCAGAAATATTATATTATCATGCTGGTTGGAAGTCTCTTCATATTCTGATAGCAATCACAAAGTTGTCTACATTTATTTAAATAAATATCTTCCAGGGAAGGTAGGCGCAGGACCATGTTTGTCTAATCATTGCAATGGTATGATGTCCTGTTTGCCTGTCAAACTGTATATGCATTTGTGTTTTGGTGGAAGGGGTGCTTTGACAGGGGGAAGGGATCTTATGCTTTCAAAGCTAGGTTGCTCTCGCTAGCCTCTCCGAAAATTCCCAACCAACCTTTAAATCAGTGCAGCCATTCAGCTACATTTGTGAAACACGAGCAGAATGAATTTCTGTGTGATTTACAAATAAATCTGAGAATACACAAATGAGACAGCCCACAACAAACAGCAGCGTTCTTAGACAAACTGGTGCTTTATCTTACCCAAAAGAGCCCGTGCTTTCCATCGGCTGGCAGTAACACATTTGTCTTTAAACTAAATTGATGGTTGCTTAACACTCGACCGAGTTTATGAGCAAAACAGATTCTGATTTTTCCATGCTGTGACTGTTGATTCAAGCGCTTGAGGTTGGAAAAGACGCATGGCTCCAAACACACAAAGATAACCTCCTAAATCTCCTGGAAGCAACTGAAGGAAACAGACAGATTCCCATTTATCTTATTTCTCCTGGTGACTACAAAAGTGCAACGAGCCATACAAAACCAGTAAAAGCTGCTGATGTATGAAAATATGATGAATTTTAACATTTTACTGCAATGCATTAATCACAGGATATTATTTAATAAGTCAACTTCTGTACTGACACATATGTTAAAGTCTTCGGCTACAAAAACAGTATTATATATTTCCACTGTTGCTCAGGAAAGTAGCATGAAAGTGACACAGAGACAAACTAGAATTTATTTTATGGACATCGTGTAAATTGCTGGTATGATGACTAATATTTGCTCTGGCGGGGCATCGGGATGTTCCAGCAAAAGGTTTAAATTTCAACCTCTGTTTATTTGTGACTGAAGCGATGAAGCTCCACGTGTCGCCAGACCCTTTCCATCCAAAACAAACCTCTGATAAAAATAAACCTCGGCTCTACTCAGCCAAATTCTGTTTAAAACCACAATTAAACTCTCTAAAATGGTCTTGAAATTAATCCCCATCAGCTTTGCAGCATTTTGCAATGGACATTAAGTGGCGACCCAACTCAATTTAAAGATTATATACATATATATATTTGCATTAACTGTATAGACTCATTAATTGACCACACAAACACAACATTTACCATAGCACACACTATACACAACGTACCAAACGTTTGATTTGTACACGGCAGACGAATACGACCATAACTCAAAATTCTGTTTAGTGTCCCGTCACAGGATGTGAAATTAAACACACGTAGAACATCGTGTGAGAACAAACAGTTCGGAATTGTTTATCGTTTGTTTAAATATCTCTTCAGTCCAGGACAAATAGTGTGTTAGCGAGGGATTACGATTAAACCCATAAACTATGAAACATGAAATTCAATAAGAGGTGGGAGCTCCTGAGGGCAGCTCATGCTGGCTGCACTGTGACAGATGGCAGGTTTAGGAATAAGATTGTGTCAGTAGCATGTTGTCATCAGACGGGAGCTTCATACCTCAGGGTTAAATACAGGACTGTTCTCATTTAATCTGTGTGCCACTGACCAGGTGTAGCATCTCTGATTCAGTTAAATCAGGCCACCAGCATGAATGAATGATGCTGCAAATAGACCGTGGGAAAGATTAGCGACAACTTATTTTATTAAATTGATGACAAAAAAGCAGCATCTGTGCTTGATAAAAATGTCACATTTATCATATTTAGATCTGATGTTTTCAGTGTCGCAATGCATTGTGGGTAATAGTGCTGCCTACCTTTTGGAACAGCTTGACTTCTGCAGTGTGCCTATTGATGGCTTAAACTGTCTATGTAGGCAGCTCACTAGGATTTGGAAAAGAGTGAATGTTTCCAGAAAGACTGTCTGGATGATTTCATGCAGCTTACAGCAACTGTCATAACATCTTCCTCACCCAGACGAGAAGGTCTAAATGTTAAATAACCTTCAACAGACAAATCACCAAACAGAGACACAGAAAAACATCCGGTAGAGATTTGGGAAGAAAGCTATCTTTAAACACAAGTTTCAATTCAACCCAGATCAAGACCCTTCAGATCCTCATTTGATGGATTAATGGACTAATGTTGAAACAGCTACAATCCAGAGCATTATGGGTAATGAGTCACTTTGCCTTAAATGTTGACTGCCATGTTAATAACTTACAACCAATCAAAATATTGTGTAACTAACACAAAATGACATATGATTCTGAGTCTGAAATTTAAAATCAACAGTATTGTGCAAGAAAATGTTATATTAAGTCTATACACTAGTTTTATATGTTTAGATCCCCATGGGTTACATTTTAAGAATGCTGTATTAAATACAAAATGTTTTCATAAAAAAAACAACAACTAAACTTATGTCTTATGTGAACGCCCTCTTAAAAGCTCATCTGATTGGTCTAGTATACATTAACTAACACCATGTTATTATACGATGACCGCCAACTCATTCAGACAACCAAAAGTCGATTATAAAAGATTACATTTCGCACACCACCGATCAATACCTGTTGTGGATGCTTAGCCACCCCCTTTCCTCATGAAATCCAGAGTCTGGAGCCAAAGGAACATTAAATCCAATTCCTTTAATGTCCCTTTGTCTTCAAATGTCTTCATATAAAGACATGCAGAGGAATCACAGATTTCAAGCTGTGCCTCAGAAGGATCTGTGCTTCAGGTTACACTGAGAGTTACAAAACCAAACGTTTGGACCAGTGACTGGATTTAGCTCAAACATGAAGGCTGTTCGCAATTGTCAGGTAATTACACATGTACTAATCAATTTTGAGTCAAATCTTCCATGAGAAACACTTTTAGTGGCACAAAAGTTGCTGCCTGCGGAAGACCTGTGCCAGGCTGGGCTGCCTCACCATCCAGTCATTCAGTAGCTCCACAGGCAGTGTTTTATATAAGAACATACCTCAAGAAAACTGGTTTCAGACAAACGTCCAGGGTACCATCAGGTCCAATGATCTAAAATTCAAAAAAGCCGGAGAAAAAAAACTTTTATTTCTCTGCATCGAGACATTCACTCATTCAGACGTTTTCTGCCTGCAAAGCAAGTTTGAGTTATGATGAGGTTTATATTTTAGTTCAATGTTTTCTTTGATGGCTTTCTGTGATAGTTTACCACAGAATCGAGACGTTTGTGAGTCTTATCCCACCAAACTGACCCAGTCCACAGATGAAAGAAGTCAAGCAACTGATTGACACCCTGATCTATTAATAGCACATTTGGCTTTCAAACATATTCAATTATAAAAATACAACATGAAAGCTTCCATTTGACGTTTAGTTAATGTAATAATCTGAAACCATGTCTCAAAATTCTCTCTCGCCAAAATTCTACTTCTTCTGTATAAGAATGCAGTCCACGTATCAGATTGTGAAGCCAGATTGAAAGGTTTTTATGGCAATGATTCTTCTGCTGAAAGAATTGAAGATCTGTTAGTATCTAGAGACCAAAATGTTCTAGAGCACAGAACACACAACCAAACAATAAAACTACAACTTAGTACCAAGTCATTATATCATGCAGAAAGCTCCGCTGATCTTTCTTAGTAAGTGAACTGGAACGCTTTTAGCTACACACATTCGACTGTACGCATTAAAAGTGACATAAAGAGCTATAACAAAGAATCGCCAAAACTGTCCTCGAGTAAAAGACTGTACAGGACATAGCATTCACATCCGTGTCCGTGTACTCGCGTGGACTGTTTTTCTGGATTTAATCTGTTTAGTTCAATCTGTAACCGTTCCGAATGCTCGGATGTCAGCTGTTTGTGTTTTCCAAACATTGTGTGTGAACGTTGAATTTCAAAATCCTTGGAAAGATCCGTGTTTGAAGTCATGGATTTCCTGTTTAACATTGTGTTTGTTTTCTTCTTCATTTACTAGGCCACAGAAAATCAACTATTCAGAAAAAGGGCAGCTTACGTTTTTTGGCTAGAACAAGGGCTGTTATACAAGCCCTTTAAAGGTGCAGCGTGTTTTCAACGGCTCTGTTTCAAAAAGTGAGGTGTTCAGCTAGACGGCATCACCCATGTGCTCCTAACACACTGCTTTGAGCAGCTAAGTAAACAAATGATCAAAGTAATGTGTATAAATGACAATGTATTGTAAAACGTTTGTGTCACTGAACTAACTGTTGTTTCATCTGGAAAAGAACGTTCTGGTCCAATTGATCTGTAATAAATAAAACTCCAAACAACAGTAATTAACTGAAGTCATACAAACAGCCTTTCTAAAGCAGCAGTCTTTATAAAAACACACACACACACGCAACAAAAGACACAACGGTTTAAAACATGAAAGGTCAAAAATAAAAGGCTGTTTTGTCTCGAGCCTCATCAGACGAGCAAGAAAGGAAAGACACTAAACAACATAAACCCTGACCACATAAAACCTAGTGTTATTTCTTCCTCCTCAGAAACGCTGTCGCCTCCTTTTGCAGGCGTTTAACATCCTCTTTTCCACTGTTGTCTGATTCTGGCATGTAGTCTGAGTCTTCATCCACCTCCTCATCCTCACTTTCATCATTAATAAAGCTGTCGTCGTAGCGATCTTCATCCTCGTCTTCAGCAGGACTCTTAGCTGAAAAAACAAAAACAATCCTGCGATAATAAGACTGCCAGTATGTGAAGACTCCCAAAGTCCTAAAGATTTGAGCACACAATGTGCTACTTTCTCAAAATCTTGCCTTTAAATCAAGATGGAGTGTAAGAGTATTCTGTACGCTTTTACTTGTGTTCCTTGCTATAAACACTAGATATGTCATGTGTTTTTATTACTGTGTGTAAGTGATTGTTTCACCAAATATTTTGGACCCAACTTAAATGTGTATGTTGTAAAGTCCAGTAGGTATCAATTCATTATTTCTGCACAGTGGTTAAAAGCTTTAAATAAAACATATTCTGAGAACAGTAACATTCGCAGAACATCTGCGATGGCCTCATGGTTTCAGGCCAGGTCTTGTCACGCATTCAGCACAAACAAAAGGGTCTGTGACTCTTCGAATGAAACATCAAATGACCAATTATTCATCAGCTGACTGTTAATGACCAAACATCTCAAGCGCTTTGTTGCTAAACAGTCACATATGCAGACCTACAGAATGTCCGAAAGTTGTGCGCTCTGAATAGCATGTGCGATCGCTAATATTTCTCTTGCCTGGTGCTATGGTGTATATGTGCAGCGTGTTCCTCTCCAGGGTGCGCCCGGCATGTTCTGCATTAGTTTAAAAGGATTTTAATTTTGTTAAATGTGCCTGGCGCCCAGAGGAGCCTCAGGTTACTCACTGAACATCATGGTGCATTGAGTCCCGTGGAAAATGATTCAGACTCTGGCTTTGCTCGAGTGTGAGGACTTGTGTGTGTTAAATATGGAATATGCAGTTTCAAACAAACGTATCCTTGTGACAACTTATTATTAATGAATACAATGAAAGTTATTTCTGATCATCTAAACATCTGGAGGCATTTTCTGCTTTGTGGTGTTACAGGAAGTCAATATTACTTCATTTGCATCTTATTTACATAAGGCGCATTGACATACTGACTTACTGACTGTACTTTTAGTAAAACGCCTGTTTCCAATCTGTAATAGACAGCCTGAGTTGTTTTTACTTGCCTGACAGATACAATTATAATAAAAACATTTTACAAGCCTGGCTCATAATTCAGTCAGGCCTAAAGCTTTAAAGTAATTTATTCTGCTTTGTACTGGCCCTTATGAATATTTACACAGATCTTTTACTGTTTAACTGTGACATTTGCCATAATAAGACCATAACAATGAATGTCAGAGAATATTTTCCTTGTATGTACATTTGACCTGTTTCAATTCCTCCACAGCACTCTGCTGCTGAACATCTACAGAAAAGCACTTATTATGCCTATGTGGAACAAACTTTAAATTACTTCTCCACATAACAGAAACTTTTTAAGCATGATAAAGGTTAAAGCTTGACTTATTAAGTAGATGTTAAAATACAGAACACTCTTTTACAGATAAAACACAGAACAGTATTCTATATATAAAATACAGAACACTCTTTTATAGGTAAATCACAGAACATTATTCTATATATAAAATACAGAACACTAATTTTGCAAATCGGCTTTGTGTCATTTCATAGGAAACTGCAGTAAAATACTTACGTGGAGATTTAGTGTGTTTGTATTCTTTCTTGTGTAGTAGATTCTTCCTGTACAAGACAAGCACAAATAAAACAATTAAATACAAAATAAATGTACACACACAACTCCCTGACAGCTTTTCTGTGACGGTGTTGATATCAGACGTGTTAATATTTCAGACTGGTGTGTGTGTGTGTGTGTGTGTGTGTGTGTAGTGTTGTATCTGCAGGTGACGCCTCACCTGTAGCAGTGGGTTCCATACGGGCACTCCGGTCTTTGATCATTACTGTGCTCTGTGTCGTTCTCCTCATAGTCACTGTCGCCCGGGTGACTGCACTCCTGGAAGTGAACTGGATTTTTCCTGGAGAAGCAAAATAAGACATTCATTCAACCAAAAGCATTTATGCAACGTAAATACACTGACAGCTAAACTGGAGAAAATATTTAGACCTGAGACACAAGTACAACATAGACAGGCAGCCTTTGTTTCCTGATCGTCTGCTATAGGTTTTGAAGGAACTCCAACCCGAGCACAACAGTGCTACATTTGTTTGCTCAACCCCAAATATGCAGGAACACCCTGTTTATCACTCAGCGCTCATTCAGCTATCACTGTATGCACACAAGTTCATTCTATGGGTTTGTTTTCCATATAAGAGTGTGTTTACAGCAGTACGGTACCTGTAACAGGAGCTGCCGTAAGGACAAGACGCCCGTCGCTGTTTTTTCACCTTAGCGCTGCTTGTTCTGCTTTCAGACTCTGTGACCTTTGACCTTTGCTGTATGTTCTGTGAGGGTCCCTGATCGAGCTGAAGGTCACTGGAATCTTCCGCCTGTGTTTTTGAATCTCCCCTGACGCCGCCTCTTCTCTTCCTATTATCTCGCTCCATCGAACCGGTGCTGTCGGGCTCTGTGCTCGGCCCGTCCTGGACTGATCCGAGTCTAGTGGTCTTGAGTGCTGTCACATCGGACTGTCAGGAGGTCCATGCACACGGTAAATAATACACCTGAACTCAGATCAGTGCAGCAGCGAGGAGACTAACAGAGACTAACTGACTTCTATGATGCACATATCTCTACCAGTTTCTACTAATTAAAATCACTATTTCTATTTAGCAAAATCAACATATTTTTACAGAAAACACTACTTACTCTTACAAATTGCAATTGCAAGATTACAATTGCTTTAAATAAAAGCACCTACTAAATAACTAAGTGCATATATAACATTTTGCAAATGTCAATATTCATGAAAATATCATTCCAATATGAATTAATATATTACATTTGTTCTGTAACAGCATTATACAAAGTGTAACAATTTATGGTTGCCAGGCAACGTGACAACGTAGAACATGCGGATATACAAACATTTATCAGCATTTCACATAATCGTTGCTCATTCAGTTAGCATTCAAAAATATACTGATCATATTTATTTTAATACACGAGTCTAATATTGTTATGTATATACTGGGCTCAATAACTAATCTCACTGTCTGTTTGTTAGATATGCAAGATCAACCATTTGGATCTCTTTACCAACTCATCTTCAGAGTCGATCTTCAATCTCTTCGTCTTCCTCTTGGGCATCTCTTCCTCCTCCTCCGATGACACCAGTGCAGGGCGAGCGCGCTTGGGCTCGGTTGCAGTTTTGGGTGCCGCAGCTCGTTTGGGTTGTTTAGGGGTTCTTGTAGCTTTGCTCGCACCTGCTTCCAACAAAGAAGAAAAAACAGGAAGAGGGGAGCATTCAGAAATGTGATGCGCATGATGATGGTGACATGGTGTAGCAGTGCTCCAGACACATTGAGTCATAGCGCTCAAGTGGGAGAAGCAGGTTCGAGGTTCCAAACCAACTCCCCTCATCTCTCCTAATTTCCAGTGTCTGTCCAGCATTCCTCACACTCGTGTTTGTGTTCGCTCAGCAACATCTATTTCTATTGATCAGGCCACCAGGTTATTATCGCAATTTCTATGAAAACTACATCGTTATTGATTTTCATCAGCATGAAGCTGAACTCTGAAACCTGTGTGCTAAAACGCCACTCACTGTACACGCTTCCCAGGAGTTCAGGTCAATGGTGAGGAAAATGAATCGCAATCTCATGCAACATAAAGCGGCTCTGGAGAAGAGCAGATAAAAACTGCATTGAAACCTGAAGACAAATCACCAGCCCATGAATTTAGCATCAGTATGAAACTTTGTGTGAGTGTATGTAAAGGTGCCTGTGAAGTGCTGTGATTGGGCGTCTGTTAATCCTTCAATCACAGTCATGTGTGATTGAGTGGAGGCGGGGCCTAATTTGCTAAGTTATGGCTCTGTAAATACTAAATGAAGCAAAGATGAAGAGTCCAATTCAAGCTACTTTAGGCATGAATCATTTTTTTACTGAAAAAAACTGTATATGTCATTTTGATGATTGAAGATGTGTTTTAATGGATAAAATTATTGACTACAGAGGGACTTTAAAATCGGTCCCCGAGGGCCCCAGATGTGACCCGTGGCCCCTCAAAAGTCACAGATGAGCTGTGACATTGATGTTTCGCCAGGGAGACAGAGAACTTACTGTACAGCCAATGTGTGACTTTCCATGACTCCATGTCTTTCCAAACATCTCTCCACTGAGGTACGTGTGTGTGTGTGTGTGTGTGTGTGTACTGTGCATTGAGCGTGAAGGTTCTCTATCAATGGTTTCATCCAAATGACCACAGCAGGTGTAAAGAGGAACTCTGTCTCTGGCTACACTATTCTTCCACATGCTCACTCAACACACACGTCTTCAACCTTCCTACGGCCTGATAAGATTGCACTCGCACACAATGTGATAGAAAGTTAACACAGCCCAATTTTGAATGATGTGCGTGGAGGTTAAGAAGGACAGTTCACCCCAAACGTAAAAAATGATTTACTGTTCCTCACATAAACCTGTCGACTGGCTTTAGAAGACCTGGAATATGACACAGCAGTTACGGGAACCATCCGATGATACTTTTGCGGTGATTTTTTGTCATTTTGGACCCTGACAACATCTTTAAAAATTCCATGAAAGAAAATCATGAGTGAGTAAAAAACGCCATTTTTGCGTGAACCGTTCTTTACAAAAGACGTAAAGAGTTTGCTGTGGTAGACAAAAATCAAATATCAGTTCTTACCATGTGTTTTAAAGTGTATCAAGTGCTATATAAATCAAACTGACTTGACTTGAAACTGTCTCAAGATTTCCTCATGCGGGACTGAGTGGAGCTATGAGAAACAGCATTAGGCCGTGAGATTCAAATGGTGTGTTTTATATAACAGGTCTGCTGTTAATGGGGTGTTTATAGTGTCTGAAACACACCAGCGATACTTCTGCATTTTTGGAGAGCTGCAAGATGCACCTGAGAGGCTGATAGGACAAGAGAGGCATCTGAGCCAAATCTAAACCCCCGCTGGCTGTGTCGAACTCCTTCCCTTTTTACTTTTTGCCTTAAGGACATGCGGAGTACAGTGGCAGTCACCCTGACAACCAGCTTTGACAGTGTGTGTCAGACGGTGGATGTGTTGCTATGAGGAACAAGCTGTACATTTAAAACAGTACACACAGCTCTGTTGCTATGGTGAAAATACCTTTGGCAGCTGACGGGCTTTTGGTAACTGAAGCACAAGCCATCATCCAGTCTGGTAAGATGCGCTTCCGCTCTGACGGTCCCTCGTACCGTTGACTTGCTGCGGGTGCCTTGACAACAACAGAAGGACAGAGTATAGAAGAATGTTAAGAATGTTAGATATTGGGTAAAGTGAAAGATTACTGTACTGTACAGTACAGAATAGTGTATATAGTGGGATAGAGAAAAGAAGAATATAATATAGTACAGTATTGTACAGTATAACACTGTACAGCATAAATTAGTAAAGGGAAGAGTGGAGAATACAGTACAATAAAGAAATAAAGATTACAGAAATTCAGACATAAAACAGTAGGAACATCAAACACAGCAAATAAAAACAAAACAGTCACGACAGCAGAGCGAGATGTTCTGCAGCTCCTACAATCAAGCATCTCTCTTTAATTAAAGAGAGATGCACATCTATCATCTAGTAATATCTAGTATCTATCATCTAATATCTATCATCATAGAACCATTTGTATTTTTAGCATGCTGAACTATGTTTTTTGGAACATATTTATTAAATTACATGTAGTATTCAAACACACACCTCATCGAGAGAGCTAGGAGTGTGTGAAGAACTGGCCTGTTCATCACTTCCTGCAGACATGAACCTCTGGGGCACTGGTGTGTCCATCTCACCCTGAAGTGTGGCCGACTCTTCGAGGAGATCTGCTGGTTCAGGTAAACACCTCTCCATCTCCTCCTCGAACCCTTGACTGTTTCTAAACAGAAGCCAGAGATCATCATCTCTTCCAAACGACATTACATTACAGCCTCACTCACCTACAGTGACCTGCTTCTGTCCCTGGGATTCAAACCCATGACCTGCAGGACACACACTGTAGTCACACCTCTTTAACATCAAGCGCCACACATTGTGTAAATCTAAGAGAAGTGCTTGAATTTGAAGCACTCCATATCAACACCTAACAACATACAATTCAGACACAATAGTAGCTTTCCCTCAGTTCAACTGGTTGAACATGGCGCTAGCAACACCAAGACCATGGGTTTAAATCCCAGGGACCGCACATACTCATAAACATGCACTATACATCGCTGTGGATAAAAGCGACTGCCAAATTCACACATGTAAATGTGCCCTCCTCAGGGGACATCAAGGCTTGGATCTCACTAGGGTTTAAAACACCCCCCTCGTAAGCATAAGCACCCACGAAGACTAAACATTCAGACAGCCTCACATGATCTAATTACCCAGATGAAAGGTCTGACTTTTAAATGTATGCAAATCAACGTATTGAGAATCAATTCCGCCTCCTAATTGTTCCGTCAGCCGCGTGTTATCCGAGCATCTGTTTGCAGGTTTCCACACGACCACAGGCCAGCGTGTTTGTGTATATCACAGAGAAGGCAGTTCAAATCTTTGATCTCAACTCACTGGTCACAGATCAGTTTTCCGGAAGAAGGACGAGGTAAAGGTCAAAATAAACACATTTAACCAAAGATTCATTATCAAAACAAGAGGACACATGAAAAGATTAGAAAATTGACTCAACTTAATAAAACACGGTCATTTTAGGATAATAAATTAATGTGTATTTAAATTAGAACGAGAAGGAATTAGCCATGACAAAATCCTTTATTAAACGATACATTAATGCTTTATAATGAATAACATTTACAGGCTTCATTAATCTAGATTATTGTTAATTTGTACACATACTGTTGTTCATTGTTAATTCATGTTCATTTATAATACATTAATGCTTATTTGTATGTTTTAATATGTAAAAATGTACTTTGGTTTGTTCATTGTTATCCTGTTAACCAGATGATCTTATTTGTAGGGTGTTACTGTATTTCTGAGTGGAACAGGACATTTAATGAGAAAACAAAAGTAGGGCATCACTTCGTCTGATCCATCAGAAATTGGATCGTGACACGAGCTTTTCATATCAGATCTGAGCGAGAGCCGAACACAAGACTGATGCAGCTGATATTAGAGGATCAAATTGAATTGTGCACAAACAGGATCAGGAATCTGTTTTAAAAACAGGGTCAATGTGAGGAAATTAAATGAATCAATAACCTCATATTAACCTTTCCTTTTATAGAGTGAAACAAATAAGCACTGTACTTTGAAAAGCTGCATCCAATCTGATTCACTCACATTTAGACCAGAGTCACTCAGATTCAGATTCAGCTCTATTCTGAGTGAGAATGTTTATTCTATGTTTATTCTACTCACTTTCCTCCGGCAGAAGTTTTCAATAATAAATAAATACTTGCATCACGAGTGCCCTTCCCGGACGGCTGAGCGACAGGCAGAATTACCTTGGGGTTTTCTTCTCCTGCTTGATGTGCACTCTGTAAATGTATTTTCCGGGCATGAGAGAGAAGATGTCTCCTTCATGAAGAAAGTGCCAGACATCCTTCTCCAGCGGTTGAGGGACGGCCGTGATGCTCGTCTGAATGAAGCACGGGTTCAGGTGTGTCTGCAGGGTGCAGATCAGAGGAAAGCTGAAGCAGTGTCACCTGTCACTAATAACACAATATAAATCCACACACCTCTGTGCACAGAAGACCAGCAGAATTATCCTCAATTGCGTGTGCCATTAAACCAGATATTTTGTATTAATTAAAGCAGTTATTATTAATATAAGCAGCTTGTTATGACCATGTCAAAAGTTTAACTAACCCATTCAGAAAGATTCTCTTCCAACTGTTGCTCCACAATTACAGTATTTAGCCCCAAAAACTGGCTGTAAAGCAGATAATTTATGCTAAATGCT